>CAEFZX010006884.1:0-15491 GCA_903066825.1 Alfaro cultratus
AGAATATAAGGCGTATTTTCAGTTGTTTTACACTTTTTTGTTTAGTACATATTTCCACATGTGTTAATTCATAGTTTTGATTCCTTCAGTGTGAATCTACAATGTCAATAGTCATGAAAATAAAGGAAACTCATTGAATGAGAAGGTGTGTCCAAACTTTTGGTCTGTACTGTATAAGAAACCATATTATTCAGCCAGCACTTAAAAGAGGGCGGTGAGGCAGACTTTCACTCTGTAAGAATGACATGTTTAGCCACAACCATCCCAAATAAATAATGGCAGTACAAGAACTGATGTCCAAGAGTAGCATTAGGGTGTCCACAAATGCTGCAAACACTTGAAAAATTTAGGAATATTTTACTTAACCATGCTTTAAAATAGTGCAGGGGATGTACCACTTTAAACTGGATTAACTGCAGCCTAGCATTAATAGAGCGCGATCCCAAAGTGCAGCAGAAATTGTAACTCCTAGATCTTTGAACCATGCACCTGTGAGACCGACTTTCCAGGTCACTTAGTTTCACCTTCAGAATGCCCTACCAGTCCACTTCCTGCTTTCGGAGCGGAGTGGACTGGTAGGGCCCTTCCGCTCTACCAGATGCTCGTTTCAAAGCATCTACATACTTCTTTGAACCGAAGCGAGACCTGGGTTTTTAGGTGGAGTAGAGTTCGATTGCACATTCTTACCAAATGAACTGAACTTTCTCGACAAACAAACTGGAGTTTGATTAAAACGGACCAAATAGGGCTGGTGTGAAAGCATCTTACTTGTCATTTTTATTCCAATTCACTATTTTGTTTAGGTCTATCACATAAAATCTCAACACAATAGAATAAGGTTTATAGTTTTAATTTGATAAAATGTAAAACAAAAGACAAAAAAGCTTAGAGTAAGACTACTTTTCAAGGCGCTGTTTTTTGTAACTCAAGCTCAGTTAATTACGCTTTAATGATATTTGCCTGTAAACTGCACACACTGTAGCTGAGACTAAATAAGTCTCTAACTGTGGCGCTGTACTACAGATGGCAGAACAGCTGCCATCGAATTAGTAAATTAGGGGGGAAAAAAAGGATCAAATAATCTAGCAGGCCTAGACTCATCTGCATCATTTTCTGATGGCCCTTGAGAAACGCAGCAGATATCCATCTAGAGTGGAGGCTGTATGAGCGCCGGGGGAACATATTGCTACTAAGATTGTGTTGGTATTGCCAGTGGAGACACGTCTGGCTTCCTCTTTTTTTGTTTTCTGAGAGCTGTGAAACGAGGATCAGTACTGATCAAGCCAACCATAAGCTAGCTCCATGCGGGGGACTCCATTACGGTGCTCAGAGCCCATACAGGCTCCAAAAGGAACCAGAGGGGGGGATTTGATTTGTTTTGGTCAATAAGTGGTGAAAATGGCTCGAAATGCCCCCCTCCTCCTCCTTTTCTCTACACAGTGGCTGATTTATAATCCTGCCTGTCTCCAGTTTCCTGCCGCTGTGTTAAAGTGGGAGGTGGGGCTATTAAACGGATGGTGTAGCATTGCATCTCTGTCACTGTCAGCACAGAGCCGCCAGGTTGAGGGCTGACGCTAGCCACTATTTGTGTAGAGCTTTTCTTCTTCTTCAGTGCAAACTGTTTTAAGTCGAACATTAGAGCCTTTAGATAAAAGAGACAGCAAAGCACAGGATTGATCAAAGCAGCGTGAGCTTTAATGGATCAAAGGAACATTGTTCCCCAGACTCCTTTATATTACCACTATTATTTCTGTAAACCGTTTTACTAGGGGTGCACTGATTGCAGTTTCCTGGCCGATCTCTGATTATCAATCTTTAAAAAGCCTGACTGCCGATTCTGATTTTGGCCATTTTTTTTCATCTGAAATGTTGCATAGCAAGAAAGTCTCTGAGTTTTTAGACCTTTGCTGAGGTATATAAGATCAGGGGATAAGATCAAATTCAGATATAAACATCGGCCAACACTGATCTCCCAAAATAAAGGAAATTGACTGATCGATAAATCGGTCCACTCCTAGTTCTGCATTCATGTGTCACCGATGTGGGGTTTACCTGCTTTAGCTGTGCATAGCACCACATGTTGTTATGCTTGACTCTGATGTGCTAAATACTTACTTCATCCAAACCAAGTATTATTCTTGCTAACTAAACAAGTAATTTCAAACTAAATATTTTGCTTGCTAGCTAAATAGTTAGGTTCAAGCTAAATACTCACCTTGATAACTATATGTGTAGCTTTCTACATAAATATTTTGTTGTAAATAAATATTTAGCACTATGACTAAATATTTTATTTGATATTTAGCTTGCTAACTAAATATTTGCTTTAAGCTAAATATTTGGCGTTTTAACAATATTTAGCTTTCTGAGCTAAATATTTTATAAGTTAGTTATCTAGCTTGCTAACTAGATTTTTAGCATGCAATTGTGAAAATAAAAATAAAAAATATAAATTAATGAATAACATGGAGAAAATATGATTTTGGCTAAATAACCCAAATTCAAATGACATCATATTTCTTTTTGCAATTTTGCTTAGCCATTTTGGAATAGGCTTGGTGAAATTTGCTGTTATTTTTCTGGTTTAATTTTGTTTCTCACGTTACCACCTCAAAGAAAAGCCCAGTTCTAAGCGGTGTGGTTCCAGTTGTAACTGTGTAGGCAGATCTGGTATTATCTTCCATGTTGGGTGAATCCTCTTCTGTCTGGTCAGAGCCAAAATGCAGAGCACAGCAACTTCCCAGCCATCATCATTAGAGCTGTGGGGCTGTGGACCCTGATGGCCGTCCCTGCACTGCTGCTGCAGCACATTCAGGAAACCCATGCAAGACTCCAGGGTGTGAACACATGAACTGATTCAGATAAATGAATTCATAACTCCAATTTCTTGCTTTAAAGCAGAGTGCAAAACACAAGAACCTCTGCAGCAAAGAGCCACAGCGAGCACATTAGCTGTGCTGTCCTCTGTATACCCTGCTGAAACCATTAAAGGAGGCTAATTGGAAAGTTTGCCCCCATTTGTCTTCACTCTGAAGGCAGGAAGAGACGGTGCTGTTTACAAGTTGCAATATTGAAAGTGGGGACAGTCCCAGTGGTGACTGCCAGTGGTGGCAGTTTTGGGTGGGGGTGGGCTTTGTAGAATCAATGCTGTTGGAATGAGCCGTCCCCAGACTCCTAATTTTCTTCTAAGATTTCAAATAACCCAGAAAAGACTTCGCTCAGTAGATGCTAGCAGGTCAAGAGGCAAATCTGTATGCAGATTAGAGCAGAAGAGAGATTTATTATGCACACTTATCAAGAAAGAGGCAAACCCTGTATTTGAAAATCAATACAAGGTTATAACAAGGCTCATTAATCAAGTTTATTTATTTTCACAGTCCTGGTAAAAAGCTCTCAGTGGTCATCTTTTATGAATTACATGTTGTTTTCAGTGGGCCACTATGGATTTCTAGCCACCCAAATGAACTCTTTTGGAGCCTGGAGTCATTGTTCTCTGCTTTGCCTCTGGTTTCGGGCACCATTTCCCCTCCTCCTCCTCTACATGTACTCTTTCCCAATCAATACGTTTTCACAGTACTATAACTTCATGTGCCCCTGAGAGCTTGTGGTAAATTCACCAGCATACTACAGGTTGGAATTAAATCAGTGCATTTCCTCGTCGTCCTGTCTTCTGTTAGCTTTGTTAATTGATGTCAGGGCTATCGACTGTACACTTTGTTGCAGTTACACACATTTGTTTTTGCACCATTTACCCAGCGTTTCTCTACAGATGGTTCACAATTTATGTTTTCGGCTCAGCGTCTGATTGGGGGGATGGTGGAGTTGCAAAGTTTAACATTACTGATTCTCATTAGCTCAGTGACTGTGTTCAGCTCTTACCTGATGACAATCAATACTCATACTGCATCAAATCAATTCCCCTTATGGAGTGGAGGCTGGGGACCACAGTACTAATTTGTGTGTTGGAATCTACCCAGAATCTAATTTCTGATCATGAGTTTCAGCCAAAAAAAATTGACAATCAGTTTTTCAAGTCATTAGATGATATTTTTGTGATATCATTGCTCAATCTTTAGTGTTCATGTTGCAGTCTTTTTAATGTGCAAAGATGTGATATGCTGCTTTTCTGTCTCACGTGTACGCCGACACCAATCTGTCTTTGCTCAGACAAATGGCTTCACCAATAATGGGAATCTAATTTAGTTTCCTTCTGGTCAGTGGAGGCTTGGAAATGTCAAATCAAAACAGGGGTTATTTGGGAATTAAATAGTACAAAATCTTAAAAGATCAAAGTAATACAAAACTAGAAAAAATATTAACCATGAGCCATAGCATTGTTTTTCAAATATGTCATTTAATTATTCAAATCCAACTTATAGACACAAAAAGTCCCTGTTCTCAAAACCAGGCATTACTATATATGGATTACACGCAGCCTGTAACGTCTGATTAATACAGCTGTTTATTACAGAAAAGCATTTAATGCTTTATCTTCTGACTGTTGAAAACCTCTAGTGGTCTCTACAGATGGTATTATTATATTAAATCAATAAACAGTCTCCTCAAACGTTCTTTAAATTTCTATTCATGGTAATGTTCTGCAGCAGCCATTCGTTTTTTCTCAGTGTCTGAGCAAAATAAAGCACAGTTTGGCCAGGCCATGTTTATTAATAAAAACATATTCTTAAACACTGTGATGGACTGGCAACCTGTCCAGGGTGACCCCGTGTCTCGCCTCTCTTAAACATTTTATCTAACAGAAATCCTATGGTCAGTTTGCTTGGTCCAGACCAAACAAGCCAGTTAGCTTAACATTGTTCTTTTTTAGAATTGGACTATAATTTGTAACTAAAGCCACAGGGGGGCGGACAGAGCACAGGCCAAGAAAAACAAACTTCAGAAGTTCTGCTTTCTGCATTTTTGCAATGAAAACAATTGAAAAATAAATGTGTTATGTTATTAAAAACAGACTGAAGCATGCTGTCCAAGAAGATAGTCTTTATCCTTTGATACTAGCACATTCATTAATACTCCATACTGATCCAATTCTTATCCTTCTGGTTTATTTTTCAAAATGTAAAACAAAAAAACACATCACTATGACCTCCCGCTATAACCCCTCCACTTCCAGCCTGATTGTCCACAATCACAATGTATCTCCATCCTCTGAATTTCAATCAGTCAACTCAATAAGCTCATTTGGGATTAGCAGCTGCTCACTTGATGGCCGCCTACAAGTGCTGATTGACTATCAGAGCTGCGCGCTGCGGTGTACCCACGCTAAGGTACGGCTCACCCGCCATTGTTCCATCATCGGCCACAGCTGAGCAACATACATTATAGATGAAACTCACTCTCTGCGTGCAACATGTGAACTGTCGAAAAGCTCGAAGATAAAAGTGAGAGACGTCAGACGGCGGAGAGTCTGCCTCGCGCTGACCGCTGTTCCTGCTGCGACCGCAGCGTGAGATGGAATCACAGATCAATCACAAGGCTTCGTTAATGGACCAAACAGCACTGACTGATTCTGCTCGGCCCGTTACCAGCTTCACAAAAGAGCATCATTGCTCAATCTTTTAAGCTCTTCTGTCTCTGCAAGACCTTCAATCTGTTTTTGGCTGACTGAAGACAGACAGCCAAATGACGTGTAAATATGAAGGCGCTGCAGCCTGTTTGAGTTGGCTTTTATCAGATGAAGGATGTAGAGAGGAATGTAGGGTTAAAAGGAGTGAAATAGGAGAGAAACTAGTCAAAGTTGAAATAAATTTAGCGCTTCCTGTTTTAGAGGTGACGAAGCGCCAGTTTACGAAACATTTTGTTGCGTAATTGTTGAAGACTATTTTGTTTTCTTGGAAAATCTACTGTTAAATGTTCTCTTCATGCTCTCCCGAGTCCAAAACAGAGCAATTCCTAAACCTCCCTTTAATAGAGTCTTTCAGGGAGGCACAGGAAGAGGAACAAATGGCTCTATTCAGTGGCGTCCAAAATGCTAATGCCTCCAGCCCTTTATAACGTTTACACGTTTATAAGGGTTCCCATGTCACGACATGGCATGGTCCACCCCTAATGGCGGCTGTGGCCGGGGACAACATGAAAAGGGCCAGGCGCAAAAAAACATGAGAAATATGATGAAATGGGAGGTTTTCCCTGGAGACAGAGCATCCAAATCTGTTTTTCCTCATCAAAGGTTCTGACTGCAAAAGTACAAAACCTTACCAAGTATTTTTGGTCTAGTTTCTAGTGAAACATATGAGTACACATGCAATAAGAAAAAACTAACTTACAAGTAACTTTTGAGCAAGACGTAGGGGCTTGTTTTGGTCAGAAAGATAAAAAGTATGATTTCCTCTGGCAGATTAGTTCACATATAACAGGACAATTTTCCCTTGTCACAAGTCAACAAATATGCCAGTAGCAGTAGCACTTTTTCATCACTACAAATGAATTATTGACTCACAACATTCACCTATATCTTTCTTAAAAGTTGCTTCTGAGTTAGGTTTGTCCTATTTCAAGTATACTAAAATGTTTCCACTAGAAACTTGACCAAAAATTTGGTGTGCGAGAAATTAGTTTTTTTTTGTCTTTGTTGTTTCTTCAGTCACTGAAGTTTGTGTTTTGAACACTTTCTTAGCTCGGTGTTTGAGCTAATAACACTGAGTGTTCTTCTTCATGGACTTTGCTTTCTGGTTTTACAAGAAAATTAGGCAGCAATGCGACTGATAACAGTTTCAGTTGTTGGGCGTACTGTTATAGCAAATTCCAGTTCCTAAATTGAAGAAGTTTTCTGGAGTCAAACACATGAAGGGCCAGGCAGAGCTTAGTGATTGCTTGGGAAAGTAATTATTCCTTATCTGTATGGCTGCTGGAAGGCAGTTTACAGACCTGTGGCTCCTCTACAGGCTCTTTTTGAATTGAGACTACGTCAAATGCGCCGAAGCCATCGAACAGTTCCAGTGCGGTATCGACCTGTTGGAATGATTGGATCAGAGTCCATCAAAGTTTTCTGCTAACTTCTAATTCCATTTATGATACCATAAAGGTTATTTCCTGATTCAAATCGTGCTCTGGTGTTTGGATTGATGTTAGTGAACTGCTGTAGGTAACACTACTGATGTTTGAGTTAAGACTACGCCATAAACAAAGGTGAAACAGAAAGAAAGCATTGGGGGGTGACTGGTGATAACTGCTATCAGTGTCATTTTTAATAAGTCTCCAGTCCTCCATTTGTGGACTATTTTCCTTTGGTCATACAGAACCAAAGGAAAATAAAAAAAGTATTTGGTGTCCCACATAGAGATGCACCGATCCAATATCAATAACTGTATTGGTCCTCATATTGAAGAAAATTCTGGATCGGGTATTGTTGACAATGCGCTGACTCCTTAAGGACAGATCTATTCAGTTTAATTCTATGCTTTTGTGCTCAGAGTGATGTCATGCTTTATTTATTTTGCATTACATTTAGAATTCCTAATTGCACTTTCTGAACCATTTGACAGAAATGTTGCAGTTTAATTTAACTTGACCAAGGTAGTTCAACCCATTGTTTTAGTCAGTCTCAATTTATTTATTATTTATTTTACATTGGTAAATGAATATGTAATTAAGTATGTTTATGTCTGCATTGAAAAAAGTCAATTCAGCTGTTTTTCTGTATTGCATCGGTACCAGGCAATAATAAACCTCAGATATCTGTATCGATATCAGAAGTCAAAAAGGGGAGTGATGCATCCTTAGTCACGTATTATCACATTTAGCAAGTTTTCAGACAAAAAAGGTTATCAGCACGTCAGACTTTTTTAAAGATCGGCCAAAAAACTGCAATCGGTGCACTGCTGATTACAATTGCACACCTTACTTTATTGGGACTTTACGTGCTAGACGAACACAAAGTGGTACATAGTGGAAATGAAAATGTGTAACAGTTTTAAAAGTCTTTGATAAATTCAAATATGCCAGTTTCATCCATCTTCCCTTCAGCTCTTATTAGCTTCCCTGCTGAAGAAAATCGTCCCTACAGACAATGGTGATTGTGTTTAGGGTGTTTAGGGTGTTTAGGGTGTGTTTAGAGTTCCTGTGGTCCTCTAGATTGCTTTTTTTTTTTTAAATTACTCAGCATTCTTAGATAATGGATGGTGGATATTCAAGCTTTTTAACCAAACCCTCATTTCAACATCTTCACAATATTCTCTTTAACCTTCCTGCTGTGTTTTTTATCTTCATAATGCTGTTTTTCCCTAATGTTTGCAAGTGTGAAAATCTTAAAAGTGCAGTGGGCATTTAAAGAGTGGGTGGGCACTTAAATCCTTGGTAAGATATCACTTTGAAATCATTTTCTGGATGTTTTTGGCACAGAGAGTCACACCAAAACCAAATGAGTGTTAAATTATTCCTCTTCATCACAGTTTTATAAAGCTGTGATGATGAGTTTGATGGCGTGGATCAGATTTCTTCCTACCACATTGAAAGGCTTCTATTCAGGATGAAATATTTGTGCACTGTGGAGTGAATGAAAGCTCAACAATTGTGCCAAAGGAGATTACTTTACCCATCATACGGCTCTGCAAAGTGAGTCATCTCTTTTCTTTTTTCTGTCTACCCCCTTTTGTTGTAGTTCTGTTCTTTTGTCCCTTCATTTTGCTGTCACGTTTTGTCTCCAAACCAAAAAGCAGAGCCACTGCTTTTAAAACCATCAAAGTAACATATTGAGACTGAGGTTGCTGCTGGTTTCCCAGTAAACATCAGCTCTGTGCTTAGGTTTCAGTTGCCTTTTGTGGGCAAAAAAAAGTTGCTTGATGAGTCACTGGTTGACTCTTGTATCCAACCAATGGAGGTTGTAGATCAGCTGAGCTGCGTTGTGTTCTGGAAACTGCCAAACCAACCCATATTGTGGGTGTTTCTGCAGCAGTAATCGATGGCAGAGTCCACAGCTACAGATTGCACACCAGCATTAATGATTTTAATCTTTATTTCGTCCCCTCGCTCTGTCCTGTTGGCGGTTCGATTTTATGATTAAGCAAATTGGATTTGATCCCACTCAGCGCCGAGCGCAGCAACAGCAGCTAAATGATGCTGCTCCATCAGCACTTTAATAACCCTCTCTCCACCTGAGGAGGCCCAGCTCTTTTTTGCTCCAGCCACTCAGGGCCTCTTGAGACCTGAATGAACTCCCCCCCCCTTAACCTCTCTTGCTCATTTGGAAACATCCAGCTTTTGACTGCTGTTATTTCTTAGTGTTCTACAGCCTAAAATGTTGAGCAACATGCAGCAGTGAATGCTAAGTGAATGCTTTGCAAGCTCAACACTATGTAGGGTCGAAATTGTGAAAACCAGGAGCCGGAATGAACATTCAGAAAACGGAACTGGGACATTCATGTTGCCAGGATATGTGACATGAATGTTATTGATTGTCCTGCACACATTACTGTAACAGCCTCCAACAAAGCTCAATGTGACTGTATCAGATTATGAAGCTGCAACATGTGACTAAAGTGTAATTGCTACATTTTGGGACAATTTTAATAGCATAATTCCTACACACTTTATTGTTCTGCAAAACTTTTATTTATTTATTTTTTTTGTTGTTGCTTTTTTTTATTTGAAGAACAATCTTGGAAAGTCTCTAAAGAACACTTAAAAAACCAAAAGCAGTATTTAGTATTTTTCTTCTTTTTTTTCTTTTCACAACTTTTTCATTGCCTCCAAATTCTAATTCTAACAGCAGGGATGTGGAGTTTTTGAAGTGGAGGGGTCTGGAATTAGAATAAAATGTAGTTTTGAATGAAACAAAGACCTTATATTAATGAGATACTAAACACAAAATGAAACAAAACATGATCACAAGAAGGAGCTCAGACATATTTAACAATATTTCATGGATAACTAAGAATTCCTGTTTTGTTGTTGCCACAAGTAAAATAAAAGTTTCTCAAAGGTCAAATATGTTTTCAAAACCTGTGATAAATGTAGGATATTATAGTCATATTAGTTTCTGAATATAAGATAGTATTGTCAAAAAGCTAAGCCTAAATTTCAAGCTTTGTTTTAAAAACTAGCGCAGACTGAAGAAACAAATAACTACAAATAGCCCTTTACTTCAGTACTGATAAGAAGTAGACGCAAACTTTAGCATCTTTAGCACCTAACTGTTAGCCAATTGTAACCAATTGTTGTCGGGCAGAACAACAAACAGATTTTGTTAGTCTATTCGGTCCACACAGTGGACAGCAAAAGTCCAACTTCCTGTTTGTCCTTCACAATAAAAGTCTCAAACAAAAATATCTATCCACACGACAGGATGCAGCACCACTGAAAACACGGTAGCAGATATTCCAAACCAATCGGCAGTGCTGTCATGCCAACACCTGCACGACGCCATGTTTGTTATTGGCCAGAGTGAGGCGCATGCCAGGTGGAGAGAGAAATGGAGTTACAATATTATTGTTTAAAAATGTTGTGGCTCACATGAACACACAGTAAGATGTACCCACTCTGGGACCCGGTTTCAAAAATAATCATCTTTATGTTTTCCAAAATACAGAATCTTTGTGGACATACAGTCTAAATGACAAAACTTTGTTTATGGGTAGCTATACCTGAAATCATTTCAATGTGGACAGGGACTTATGGTGTAGACTTTGTTTGATTTGGGGACCAAAATTGAAACATTTGTTACATTTTCAGCTGCTGCAGTTTGCTTTGACTGTGTCCAATGATCCAAACCCTTTGAAAAGCCTGCTCCCCTCCTCACCTGTGGGGGCGCTGCATCAAGAGCTACTGAAGGAAGTGACATGAAAACCTCTGAAGAAGATGAAAGTGAATTGTAGTGGTTGTAGGATTTTCCTTTAGTCGTTGTCAAAAGTCTACGAACCTTTTCACCTCTGGTGAGTTTGTTTTGGTTGTATTTACCCACAATACAATGCGCTATAGTCTGCTTCCTGGTTCTGTAGCGGTCTCCAGTCCGCTTGGCATTCACATATGAATTCAAACCAGACCAGAGTTTACTTCAACCGACTTAAAGCTTTGGTTTTTAGGTGGACCAGTGTTCATTTTTCTTGTCCTCATCAGAGTTCCAATCCACATTCACATCTCTCTAAATGAAACAGACTTTCTAGGCAAACAAATTGACATTTGATTAAAGCGACTTAGCAGGGCTGATCAGAATGCAACCTTTGTGTATTTTACCATAAAGACTGTCAGCATCTGGACAGAGCATCACAAAGCAGATTGTGTCATCTCCCAGACTTTTCTTCACAATGTCTCTGAGCTTTAGTGATTCAGCCATACATCAGGTGTGGGGATTAAGGACAACCCCATAGGTTCATTTTTGCTTTGCAGAGCATGACTGGATGACACTTGATGTTTCCTAGTCTTACATCCAAACAGTATTTAGCAATTTTACACACTGACATTTCAGTGATAATTGTGATTTGATTAATTGTGCTGCTTTTCATTACACTCCTTCTAATTAGTGGGTAGAGGACTTTTATCACAGTGGTTATCTAGTGAGTTATTATGATGATAAATGACAATAAGTGGAAGATTAATTTGCTTCAGTGTGACTTGAGTTCAGAAAACAGCTGCCCTCCACCTACTCAGAGAAAAAGTCAAGTGATCATCTGTCTGCAGGCGAAGCGTCTGATGTTACCCTGTCAAAGGCACACACTCCATCAGTCCTTTCGCTGGATTTTTTATCCCCCTGTCGGGGGATGTACTTCCTATTCCCTTTTTAAGTGATGAAAACAACTTTCAGGGTGTGCCTTGTTTTGCAGTTTGAAACAGACATTTGTTTCATTTGTTCAAGCTCCCTTTCATGTGGCAGCAACTCTTGAGAGTCTTGAGTTCTTGATTTGGCATCCAGCTTTATTTTACTGGAGACACCCATGATGAAATCAGAGGACACTCAGGTCCTCTGATTTCATCTCCTGTGTGTTGGTCGCATTCATTCTACTGTACATTTACAGTCATAAACTAAACACCCACTAGAATATTCTGGATGATTCTACACAAATGATACGTTTGTTGCTTTCTTATGTTAAGATATCATTGGTCTTGTCTTGTTAGTCAAATGTGTCAAATCAAAATGAAACGCTCCAACTTTTATCAGTCTGTACATTGCTCAAGGATTTTGAGATTGTCTTTGTGATATTTTTAAAATCAAAATTAAAGATTTTTTAAAACTACTTTAGAAATATTTGCAATATTTTTTCTCCAGTAAACCCTTTCCAAAATCTACATAGGTTAGGTTAGGTTAAACTTTATTAATCCCATAGGGAAATTGAGTTTGTCAGTTGCTCACAGATTAATTCACATCCACACAGCATTTAAGATCTTACAACAGGAAGTCTCCATAAAAAGGTACACAAATATAATAAATACACTAAAAGAAATGTATTAAAACGTGCTTAAATATATAAAAATACTAGTTACCCCGTCTCCCTCCCACAAATAGCAGCATTATAGAGCCTAATGGCCCGTGGGACAAATGAGTTTTTGATCCTCTCAGTTGAACAACGCAGTGATCCACAAACCAAAAAATGTGGGGAATTTGAGGGAAATTTGGCAATTGTGGAAACACGAAAAAAGGAAATGACTGTTTATTAGTAATAATCCTTTGATGCATTGATTTTTTAGTGTTATTTTAAATCCACTTCAAGGAACAGGCACATTTTGTATTCAGAAAGTCTAGAACGTGAACTTGAATGAAATCAAATTAAAAGAAAATTCCAAGTGGGTATTGGCCTGATCAGTGCAAATCTGCTGCTGTAACAAGGAGACAGATTTTCCCTCCAAGTCACCAGGTGCTGCTTTATGCACGGCTCTAAATTTTCCAGGCAGCGATGTTATTTATGAAGCTGCCTGTGTCATTCAATGGCCTGTAGGAAAATGTCACTTCCTCAACAAGCCCTCCAAGGCGCAGTGAATAATTTAAAATGATTTTAGCTTTAATAAATCATTACTGCCCCAGGATCTCAAACATATTTCATTTTCTAGAAAACATGGAGTATAAATGATCCAATCAAACCCTGAGAACTAATAAGTCTGCTTTTGCTGTGGTCCTGGGCCCACACACGCAGTGAAGAGCTCTACTTATGCGTTCACTGAATGGGCATGATGATGAGGTTTGAAAAGTTATGCAGCCAGCCTTTTGACGAGTTGGGATAAAAAAAACCCATACACATTCACCCATCTTTTAATTTGTCTCAAATATTGCGCCTGCCTCTCCGTTTCTATCCCAGGTTGTCCAAGTGAGACGAAGCCCTCTATGGTTTTTCCACAGCAGGATTAGTGGTGTGCTGCAGCAGGCTGATGCGCCTCAGTGGGCCTGAAGGGCTGACCCCTGAAGGGCTGACCCCTGAAGGGCTGACCCCTGAAGGGCTGACCCCTGAAGGGCTGACCCCTGAGGTGAGGCGCCCAGCAGGACGCTCCTTAAAAGGTTGTTAGATCTATGTGGCTCATTATGACGTCTCCCGCTCAGCCTTTTCAGTTAACTATAGACTGGAAAAAAGGCAGTTTTCTAGAAATAATTAATCCCAATTGTTGCTGTTGTGTTATGTAGGTGAAAACATGCCTGGTGCTTTGGATTCCTTTATGAACCTTTAAATAACGGTCATGGAGCACAATTATGTGTTTTCCAGCCACATAGTGTAGTTTTATAGGACAATCAAGTAACTATAATACTGTCAGTTGTTATATAAATCAAATATGACTTAAAGGAAAAGTAAATCAACTTATTTGAGTTTCACATCATGTTATTCCCTCATCAAAAACATACCTGGAACATGCCTTGATTCTTTCATGCACATTTGAGAACAAACAGCTTCCCCACTCAGCTCCTTCAGACTAGCCAGCAGCCATTAGCAAACACCTGGTGGAACTGCTGAGCTCATTATAGGAGCTACTTCTCAGAGCAACGCTGGTAAAAACTTTATTAAAGGGTTAATAGAGGAGCCATGTTGGGATGACTTCCTGAAAGTGGAGTTTCTGAAAGAGCAGGAGGAAGACAAATTGCACAGCTGAATGTTTGTCATTCAGCTGTGCAAGAACATACCTCCAGGTATATGGAATAACATTATAACAAGAAGTAAAACAAAACAAAAAATTGATTTGACGTAGTACTGTCCCTTTAAATCACAGCCAAACGTTACGACGTTTTGGAAAAATCAAGCTTCACTTGTGTGTTCATCAGTGGAGGTCTGAGCACACTGTGTTGGTGTGTGTGCTTACCCCTCCAGCCATTTGGAAGGTGTGTGTCCAGGGTGTATCTAAGAGCAGAGCCAAGCACCAAGCGCGGTTACCATGCCGACACGTCTCACCGAGAGTCACTACATTTATCTTAATGAATTCATTTTCAAGCTCATGTTTGCCTCTGTATTCTCTGTCAGCTGTGTACACACACTTAATGGTGGTGGACTGTTGTTAGTGACCTGGGGGAAATACTTTATTGATTCTGGGTGGTTGGGGTACGGGGCAGATTATTGCATTTTCTTCTTAGCTGACACTTCTTATGAACTTATCCACAGAGGAGAGAGGAAAGATGAAGTGCTAATCTACTTGATTACTTGAGAATTTAGGCATTTCTTTTTACCAGTCACCTGATATATTGAAATTTTAGAATTTTTCCAGAATTCTCGTGCTTTCTGTGTACAGAAATACACAAAGAGCACATTTAGTGCAAACACATTTGCACTAAATGCATTCAGAGAGGTTTACTCACCTCTCTGAGGTGTTGTACACACAACATACAACACCCAGGGAGACGGAGCAGACGGTGTTGTGCTCATTGTGTTCAGTTGGTGTGCTAATCGGGACCAGGGATCCCCCGATCGCTGCCACAATTGCTGAGCTCACCATCTGTGGTGCTCTGACGGCCGGCAGCCTCGCTGAGCGAGCAGCAGAACCGTCTGGCCCAACTTTACCTCTGTCCTCACACGTCCTTGCAACCCTACTGTCAGTCTGCAGATGCATCTTAATAATACTCATTTCAATTTTGTCACTCTGCAAACACAAATGTTATTGTATTTTATTGGGGTTTTGTGCAATAGACCAGCAGAAAGTATCCTACAGTTTTAAATGGAAGGAGAATGATACAATAATAGTCATAATAGAATAAATACTTTGGAAGCTTTTGTAACTTAGGGTTTTCTTCCATAATTCCTCTGTTGGTCCATCCATCTTCCTGTCATCTCTGCTGAGGAAAGCAACCTCACAGCATGTTGTTACCACCATGTTGAGGATGATATGTCCATGCCAGAATGATTTTCAGTGTGGATATGTGCCAGATATGTAATTTGTGTGTAGTTTAATTTGGTTACAAAGTAACGCGTTACTGACGTCGGACCGCTTTTTTCAGTAACTAGTAATCTAACGCGTTACTATTTCAAATCCAGTAATCAGATTAAAGTTACTTATCAAAATCACTTTGCGTTACAACCTTCTTTTGTTATTTAATTGTATTTCCTCTACTCGTCTTGTCGACTGACCGACGT
>CAEFZX010006887.1:0-28604 GCA_903066825.1 Alfaro cultratus
CCTCCTCCTCCTCCTCCTCCTCCTCCTCCTCCTCCTCCTCCTCCTCCTCCTCCTCCTCCTCCTCCTCCTCCTCCTGGTGTCAGCACCCCGGACAGCTCCAAGCCGAGCTTCACTGTAACGACTCATTCAGACTCTGTTCGCTCGGAGAACTCCGGCTCATGTTGGACAAGCTGGCCATGAGAGACTTCACCTTGTGCGCGTAGTAGTTCCTCAGGTTGACGGAGGGGACCTCCTTGATGCCCTCGTCAAAGTCGCAGCTTCTCATCGCGACCTCCAGCTGCTTTTGTCTCTTGTAGAAAAGGGAGAACTTGTTGAAGATGAGCGTGATCGGAAGCACAACGACCAGGATGCCGGCCAGGATGCAGGCCGAGGCGGTCAGTTTGCCCGGTATGGAGACGGGCACCACGTCTCCGTAGCCCACAGTGGTCATGCTGACGGTGGCCCACCACCAGCAGGCGGGAATGGTGGAGAGGTCCTCGCTGTCCTCTTTCTCCACCGTGTAGGCCATGACGGAGAAGAACGACACACCGACGGCCAGGTAGAGGAGCAGCAGGCCGACCTCCTTGTAGCTGTTCCTGAGGGTGGCCCCCAGGGACCGCAGGCCGGTGGAGTGGCGGGCCAGCTTCAGGATGCGGAAAATCCGCATGAGCCGCAGGACCTGCGCCACCCGGCCCAGGTTGGCGAGCGCCGGGCTGCTCTCCACCACCAGGTTGATGAGGAGCGTCAGGTAGAACGGCAGTATGGAGACCAGATCTATCACGTTCAGCGGGTGCTCGAAGAAGTGCAGCAGGTCGGGGGCCACCGCGAAGCGGGCCACCAGCTCCAGCGTGAACCATCCGATGCCGAAGTGCTCCACCGTCTCAAAGCGCGGGTCCTCCGTGGGCTCCCCCTTGCTGTCCAGCACGCTGAACTCGCTCATGCTGTTCATGCACATCGTGGCAATCGAGCCCAGCACCACCAGGATGGACAGGACGCTGATGATGCGGCTGGCCACGGAGTACCCGGGGTTGTCCAGCATCAACCAGACGCGCCTGCGCGCGCTCCCGAGCGGCTGCTTGTCGAACTTGGTGGCGTCGTTGTAGAACTCCAGCAGCTCGTCGAACGACGACGTGGTGCTCCCCTCGTCGCTCCTGTCGTCCCAGTCGCCCCTGTCCTGGTCCATCTTCCTGCAGTGGTAGGCGCTGCTGCAGCAGGAGTCGATGAAGAACTCGTTGATGCCCCAGTACTCGATCTCCTGGCTGAAGGAGAAGATGCACAGCTCGGCCATGACGTGCAGCCGCCCCGTGTTGTAGAAATTGAGCACGTAGGGGAAGAGAGCCGGGTTCCTGTCGAAGTAAAACTCTTTCTCCGCGTCGTCGTAGTCGTCGCACAGCTCCAGGATGGACTCCTTGGACTGGCACTGGAGGAGGCGCGCCAGCCTGGTCTCGGGGAAGCGGGAGAGCGTGTCCGACTGGAGGCGCTTCTTGAAGCCGCCCACGTTGATGCTGATGCCCGCATTGTCGTCCATGGGGGCCCCGGTGGTGGTGTCCCTAAGGACCTGACCTGTCATGACTTTGAAGAGGGGAACACGCACACACACGCATACACACGAACACGCACATGCGGCGCACAAAATGAAAGGATGAGAGGAAAAGACAAAGAGAGACAGAGTGGCAGACCAAACACATTGAAGAAGACACATGGAGAAAGCAGAAGTTAGTTAAACTGCACGCAGTGGTGATGCTTTGATGCCTTAATGAACTGTTTCCATACGTAGACACCTAAACTGACGCATTGCTTTCCAAGCCTCTATTCCAAAAGACAAAGAAGAGCCGCTTGTTTCTATAGCTTGTTGAAACAAAGAGAACTTACTTCAAGCGGTCGATCAGTTCACCGATTTCTCCGAAACACTCTTCATTTGTAGCGGCGGCTCATCGCAGTCAGAGGTCCAACCTCTGGACCTTAGTCCTCCGAGCTCCGTACTGGTTCTAGTTTCTACCAAACAGAAAGAGGGCGACACCGTTCCAGAGGAGCCGCTGTTAAAGAGAGTGTTGCCTCCAGACAGAGAACACTATCTGCTCCTTTAAGTGTCTGAATGCGTCCGAAGGCTCGGCGCTGCTGCAGCTGTCGGCTCTCACATCCTTCATTCATGGGGTGGGGGAAGAGGGGTTGGGGGGGCTTGCAGCGCCTCCAGCTACAGGTAGGCTGTAGGTTTATTTCTGTGAATTCTGAGAGCCAAATAAAAAGGAAGAAAGAGAAAAGAAAAACCGGACTGATACGCCCTGACAGCTGCTTCTGTTTGAGCAGTGGGGAATTCCTCTCTGTGTTCCTCTCTGGGTCTTCTTTCTATCTGTTGCTGCGCAGCAACACGTAGCTTCCTCTCTCTCTCTCTCTCTCTCTCTCTCTCTCTCTCTGTCTCTTCCTCTCCTCTGCACCGCCCTCCCGGTGTGATCTCAGCATCATGGTGCTGAAGGGGCGAGGCGCGCAGCTCAGCCACGGTGCGCAGGGAATCACCAACTAACCCGGCGCGCAAAGCAGACAGAGCGCCTGCCAGAGGTCATCAACCGAAAATAAAAGAGGTGGGGGGTTTTTTTTAAAGTGTCCCCTCAAAAATTATTTTGACTTTAACGCATCATTCATAAAATATTTACGTTGCAAGGTTATCATAGATAACTAAAACCGACGAAATAACTTCAATTGAAATTGAGAAAGCATTTTTGGTTAACTGGAAAAAAATGAATGAATAAATAAAAACAGTAATTAATGGGGGAAAATTGCTGGAACTATATTGTGCGTTCATAAATCTAGCCAGGGCCTGTCCAAGTCTTTTTGGGGCCCTAACTAAGCATCTTTTTTTCTTTTACCAACATGTCAACAACAGATGATTTATCATTCCTAAGCTACTGTATCTCATTATCATTTGTAATTAGCATACATTATACCAGTGCTATTATGACTATTTATTTTAAGCTTACAAAAAACTTATAAAACTATTTGAGAGTAATATTAGCTGATGAACACTAAATTTAATATCTTATTTTTCCCCTACATTGGCAGCAGCCAAAACAGAAATAGATTAATCATTAGTATTTATTTAAAAAAAAAAAAATACATAAATTGTTTTTCCATGTGCAATAGCATTTAGTTTGCAATGTTCAATGTTCAATATATGTATATTTGTCTACCATGCTTGTTTGGTGCTCTTGGGGGCCCCCTGGTGTCGTGGGGGCCCTTAGCAGCCGCTTAGCTCGCATTGCCTTGTGCCGGCCCTGAATCTAGCTAAAACAAATTGAAATTAATGGATATAATATCCTTCGTTTTTGTGTTTATGAATCTATTTATTACCCTTTCGAACTGATGTGAAATCAATCCTCCGCCCCTAACACACGCAATCACGCACACAAGCAGTTTACGTCAGCTGTTGGCAAATCAAGGCACTCCATGCTCCTGTCTCACACACAGTGTGACATGGTGACAGTACAGCTGCAGCTTGTAACTACAATCTACAATCAACTACATAGATTGTAGTTTGTAGTTGCAACGTTTCAAAATGTGGAAAAGTTTAAGGAGAATAAATATTTCCCAAGGTACTTATTGCTCTATTTCTGCTGCTAGTTGACTATCCTCCACGCCTCCTCAAACTCCATTTCCCAGGATGCACTAACCCATCATCAGATTTACATTTAGGGTGTTTCAGGAACTGACCACGCCCAAATGGTGCAGATTCTGCTTTGCAGTTCTTCCTTTAAAAACGTGGAAATGGATGTGTTGAAAAGAGAAGAGCGGAGCGTGTTCTCACCTCCACCTGCTGCAGCTGCTGTTCCAGCAGCAGCTGCAGCAGCAGCATCATTAACAGCCTCAGCAGGCTGAACACAAAGCCAGGGCTGAAGAGGTGGCCTTGCAGAGCAGCCTGGCTTTCATGGATCAAGGACTGAAGGTTTTCTCTCACACAGCCCGATGCGGCTCACGCTGCAGACTGCTTCTGCTGATAAAAACGCCCCAACACAAGCGGACACATGCCGAAACAGGCATCATGGAAAAACATGAAGCCGAGACACTTTTCCTAGATTTATTCACCTAGAAAGTGTCTTTGAAAAAGAAGCATTGTAAGAATTGAATTTCCACACAAAAATGTATTCCACATATTCTACATAAATGCAGTTTTTCATGACCAAAGTATGAAAGATGTTTAACCAGTTAGTCAAACAGGAAGGAATGTGAGTTTCTACAATTGTTCATCACTTTATTTTATTGTTTTCCCCATTTTATCAATAATAATAATAATAATAATAATAATAATAATAATAATTCCTAGTTCAGATGCAGTAAAACTACCCAGAGCTAACAGCTTTAGAGGTTCAGCTGTAGTTACACCAATCAGAGGAATTCATTTAGGCAAAGAACTTCCTAAATGCACCAAATTGCCCCCCAGCTTGAACAGAATTTAATTATTGAACATGAATAATTACTTCTTCTACCTCATCAATAGCCTTTGTTTCATGATCAAGTGTATGTGTAGAACACTACAAAATTGATCAAAGTACGACCCCAATTTTTATCTCGCTCCCTGGATTAAGTTCAGAATTTCATGTCCACTTGTTTATTCTGGACACGGAAGTCCAGAATAAACTTGAGCTCCATTCATGGGCTGGACTGAGGTGTCAGACGGTGTTAGTTTGGCTTTAAGAAGTTTTGCTCGAGCTACAAATCAGATTTTAGAATTATAGCTTGAGCAAAAGTAATAAAATTACATTTTAGTAACAAATAAATTTTTTTTTCCCAAGTTAGATCAAAGAACTTTTTTTTCTTTCAGTGCATATTCCAGCTTCTGGTATGTGGAAGACGAGGTTCTTGGGTAGTTCTTAAACATCCTGAGCAGTTTTTCTTTGACCCACTTTCATGCACACATTTTCACAAACACTTGGTGCAAACTCTCAGGCGGCTCTCGTGTGAGAAGTTTGAGCGTCTAAAGAAAACAAACATTCTCAAACCATTACCAGCACAAACTTCTGAGGACTTGTAATAAAAGCCCACAGCAGTAACTCCTGCCCCTTCACTCTTATCCGGATGCTGTCGTTTACTGGCCATTTTCTTTAAGTCTTCAGGCCTTAGTTTCATTGGAGAATACATTAAGGATCATTGGAAGCAATTTTCTCCCGGCTGTATTGCGTTACATCTCTTGTTTGGAAACATAAACACGAGCTAGAGGCTGTGCTGGAAGAGTTTAAGATCTTCCTCTTTTGCGCTTTTTTTTTTTTTACTCCCAGGCAGCCAGTGCATTAATATTTCATCAAGTTTCTTTTTCTCTCTCTCTCTGAACAATTGTAAGCTAACAAGAGCTTGTAAATGGCCCTAACGGATCGGAGCTCTGCGGCTGTAATCATTCGTCATCCTGGAAGCCGGGATGTGTTCAGATGCTTTATCTTAAAAGGCTGTGACAGAACTTCAACACACACGCACGCGCACACACACACACGCACACGCACATACAACTAACACTTTCCTGATTGGTTGAATAAAATAGCAGCCTTTGTCTTCAAATGCCTCTTATTTGTGTGACTTATTGTTTGTAATGTTATAGAAATGTCCTTTTTGTCATTCGATATACTTCCCAGCAGGATTTTCACGCGGGCTGCACAGTGGCGCAGTTGGTAGCACTGTTGCCTTGCAGCAAGAAGGTCCTGGATTCAATTCCAGCCTGGGGTCTTTCATGTTGCATGTTCTCCCTGTGCATGCGTGGGTTCTCTCCAGGTACTCCGGCTTCCTCCCACAGTCCAAATACATGGCTGTCAGGTTAATTGGTCTTTCTAAATTCTCCCTAGGTGTGAGTGTGTGTGTGTGTGTGTGTGTTTGTTTGTTTGTCCTGTTTGTCTCTGTGTTGCCCTGCGACAGACTGGCGACCTGTCCAGGGTGACCCCGCCTCTCGCCCGGAACGCAGCTGGAGATAGACACCAGCACCTCCCAACCCCATTAGGGACAAGGGTGTAAAGAAAATGGATGGATGGATTTTCACGCCCTTTAATGGCCTTCAGTTGTCAACATTTAGAAAGCGAGTGGAAATTATTGTCTGTGTCTTCATGTAATTCAGGTGAACATAAATGGAGGCTGATGACACACTAACACACCTCCTCAGATGCCATTAGTCTGGGTGAAGAAGTTAACACACGCTATCAGGTCTTTGTCCCGGACTTCTGCGTGTGTGTGTTTGTGCCTGTTAAAGCCGACAGGCTGTGGCCTTCGCTTTCTGCTCTTTGTGGAAACACGCTGCGTTTGATTCATTCCTCTCCCACATGGCTGAGATTAATGCGCCTCTTTGTGGAGGAGGAACTAGTCCTTAAAGCTCATTGCCAAAGTCTTTGTAGATCTGCTGTAAGCAAAGGCTTTCTCGAAGGAAAATTATCCAGCGATACTTCTCTGCCTTGCCTTGTCACAGTGTGCTAGTTTTGAGTAATCAAATTTCTTCCAGGAGATTATCAATGATAGCAAATTAACAAGAAAAGTTGATACAGTGAACCTTTGCTTTTGCTTTTATTTTTCAATGGGTCAAACTTTGATTGATAATGATTAAAGATTATTAAACTATTTAGTACAGCTATCAGTAAAAACAAAAATAGTTAAAATAATCCGATTTTTGGGATCTTTTTGTGCATCCTGTTACATCTGGCAAACAACATTTCAGTAAAAACGGCACACAGGTTGTCAACCATGGTGGTGGCTTGTTGACGTTGGCACTTTACTTGTTAGCATAGCATTTCATGCAGCTATTTTACTATTTCATGTGACCTGGCATGTGTCTAAATTTGATTTGTTTAGTTGTAACAGTGGGGAAGCATTGACATCATCTGAAAAAGTGTTGAATCTTTATCACAATAAGTTTACTTTTAATCAGTAGTAAGGAAACTACTAGCCTCTCAGTAGTGTATGTAAATCTCTGACTTTAAAAAGACTAATACAAAATTCTGTGAAATTCTCTCTTTCCCTTTCTAAGACTTAAAACAATTTAATTGTTTTGGTCATTTTAACTGATTTAAAACAGAATTAATTTGATTTTAAGCAGCTGTCAGATGGGAGAAACAAAAGGTTATGTGTTTGTTTCTAGTCAATGTCATCATATAGTTTCACCTGTAGGTGTGCTGATGTAATGTCATATGTAGGCATGAATACATATATTTTTTTTCAAAGTCAGAACAGATGGTTTAAAACACTAGAGTACATAAGACTGTGTGAAACGTCATGAATGGAAGGGAGGAGGGAAAAACGAGCAATCAGAGCCTTTTTCTCTCTCAGTGCAGTGGCTCCTACATTTCAAATCAAAGCCATTAATATGCTGCACATGCTCAGCAAGCTTTCATTCACATCTTTCATCTCTTGATGGAGACTCGCAGGAAGCCCCGTGTGAATGGATGCAGAACATGACTGTCACCTTTTCCTTTTTGTGGTTCATCTCTGCCAACACAACAGCAGAAAATGAGAAACAACCATTTTGTCCACCAAGCTTGAGCCACAGTTAGAATCTTCAGCTTCAACTCAACTCAAAATGAAAATCTGTGGAGGTTTGTGACAGAACTAGAAATATAAAAGTTGGATTTGTAGAAACTGAGAATGACATTTTAAAGCCATCATTTTTGCTTGAGCAGCTGATTCATTTTCTTTTTGGCTCCATCTCTTGCAGCGTGATGGTGACGAGGCAAACATGAATCACAGCCATTGGACTTGACAGTGGATTTAATTTAAAGTTATTTAAAAAAAGGAACCTGGTTACCTGTTTCTAGGTAACAACACAATTTAGATTTATCTGAAGTTACTTCATAAATCCTCATGGGGACGTAAACTGTTAGAGTTCAAACGGAAAACTACTCAATAAAAGTACTAGTTAGAGCTGGATTTTACATTTCCTCTATGAGGAGTTATCACTCCTTGGACAGAAAGTATCTGTAAAGCTTTTGTTGTCAGTGGTGCGCTGGAGTATAAGAAGTCTCAGAGTTCTCATCTTGCATCCTGGCTTCTCCAAAGATGCCCTGGTTTCTTGGTTGTCCTCAGGTCTCAGCCTATGAGTGCATGTTGTTGTTGTCCAGTTTGTTTCAGTGTTGCCTTTGGTGGACTGGTGATGTTTGCAGGGCTGCACCACCAAGCTGCCTCAGGCTGGAAGAAGAACATCTGTGAACAGCTGTGGTTTAGATCTTCTAACATATTATCAATTGGACTTTGGAAAAAATAAAAAACTTTTGACTGGGGCAGCACATGATTATTGGATTCATGTTTAGTGTTGTTCTCTTGCCGGAAAGTGAACTTCAACACAAGTTCCAAGTCTGTGACAGTCACAGTTTTCTTGAATTTATTTCAAATTTATTTGAGCAGGGACAATATAAACAACAATGTTACATTCAAATTCAAGTTTATTTGGAGTGCACACAAGGCAGTTCAAAGTGCTTTACACCATAAAAACATCAGTCATAAATTATGAAATAAGCTATAAACATATTTTATCAAATGCCATCATCAAGAAAATATACATCAAATATGTTGCTGAATATGATAGTTCTTATGAATCAAATGCATCTCTAAAGAGGCGGGGGTCTAGCCCGGATTAAAAGGAACTCAGTGTTTCGGCTGTTTTGAAGTTTTCTGGACGTTTGTTCCAGATTTGTGGTGCATAAAAACTGAATGCTGCTTTACAAAGGAAACCATTGACCTCTAACTAAAAGCTTATTTACCAACTCAGTCCCTGCTTACTCTTTTAGAAGTCAACCTTTAAAGATAATAATACTAATAATTTCTTCTGGGATTGCCTGGATTTAGTTCCATCTGTCCGTTTCTCAAATCTGACCAGCTTGCTTGTCCCTGCGGAAGCTGTGGCGTTCCCATGGGTGAACCTGAGAATGCCATTTTCCTTGGAAAATAAGAAAGGTTCAGTTTTGGCCCAGAGAAGTTTTGTTCAAATGGGCTTTAAAGAAAGGACTTCATGTGGATTTCTTGCAACTCTGGCCTTCTTCCTGCTTTCTGTAACATAGAAATGCTCTTCCCAAAGTTTACTAATGTATTTATCAAACAATGTATAGATATATTTATTTTAAAAAAGCATAATTTTCCTTCCATTTCACAGTAAAGCTCTACTTTTTGTCTTAATCTGTCACATGAAATTCCAATAAAATACATCTACTTTGTGGATGTAATGGGACAAAATGCGTTCAATAACAAACTGAGATTTCAAGGTTAGAAGACTTGATGTTCGTATGTCATATTAAATTTTCATACCAGTGTATGACGTACCATTTATCCCTCTAGAGGTCCATATTCTTTAAACTTTTAGTGGGATTATTTTAGGCACTGAGCAGAGAGAATACATAAATAGACGATGGCGTAAGCAAAGTGGCAGAGACCGGAAAATGGAACAAGTTACACTGAGACAAAAATATAAGACTGCTGCTTGGTCTCTTTCTCTTAAATCCTCGAGCGCAGGCTCAGGCAAAAGTGTGTAGGAGTTATTTTTGCCGAGTAAATCTTTCAGTGTGTGTGTGTTTTACCTTTATCGCACCAAACTTTTTCTCACTTTCTTTCTTTGCTGTGTTTAGCCATCTTTAACATGGAGCATGCCATCTTCTGTTTCCCCTCATAAATATCTTCTATTTCTTACTCTTAAACTCTTAAAATATATATATCAGTATATCAACCAGTTCTTGTAAATAAATTAATTGATGAAAACTGCAATTTGTACATTTTACATTGTACATTCATTTTATGTATTATTTTCATGTTCGTTTTAGGAAAATAAAATTTCCCCTCCCCCCTATAAGTTAAGGCAGTATTATGTAAGATCAACTTTTTTGAGCTTCACGTCATCATGTTAACACTTCATACCTTGAGTGTTGTCTCGATTCTTAGATGCATATTTGAGAAACCCTTTAATCTCCATGGCAACCATTCAGCTGTGCAAAACCCCTGGGTGGACCTAGCCCCGCCTTCGAGGTGCAGCTCCTCCTTTGAGCTACATTTTCCAAGTTTCTGAGCTTCTGCAACACAGAGCAGCTCTCCCCAACTCAGCTCCTTCAGACTAGCTAGCAGCAATTAGCAAGCACTTCATGGAACTACAAATCTGTTGACCTCATTATATGAGCTACTTCTAAATAGTAAGCTGGCAAAACTGATGTTAAATGGTTAATAGAGGAGCCATGTTGTGATGACTTCCTGAAGGCGGAGTTTTAGACACAGCAGGAGGTTTTTTAAAAAAAGAAAAAGAGACAGAGACTCAATTTCAAGGCTTTAAATTATGAAGTCAAATTTTATTTAAGCCATATTTCATATACATAGCATGTTTTTAACAACTGAAATTAACATAGTTACTTGATTGTGCTATAAAATGGAAAACATATCATACTGCCCTTTTAAAACATTTTTCTTTTACAGTAAAACATTGGCTCCTGCACCATTTTTAACTGTAAAATCCACACTGATAGTGCCGTACAACTGTGAAAGAAAAAAAATTGCTTAGCCAAGTGAATCTCATCTCTTCAGGGCTTTCTCCATAAGAGGTGAAGGTTCAACAACGTGTTGACCTCATTCATGGCTGAAAACATCAGCCCCCCATCTGAAGTCTCACTGAAACCTTCAGCTGTCACCCAGAGAGCAGCTCTGACGGACAAACCAGCAGGCTTCTGGGAGATTTGTGGAAATAATAAAAAGGTGGAATCTATTTACTCCTGTTATTATGACGTATGGAATAAAATGTGCTTTCAGCCGCCTTAGCTCTTCCGCTTCACGCCACAGTAATCGCATCAAATGGGTCTTGATTATTATGGCGGAGAACGCTGGCTGACTCAGTCAGGACCGAGTGCAGAATGAATACAGATGGGAGCTGGAGGAGCCGCTTCACTCCCAGTGTTACTTTCAACGACAGCATTTATACACCGAACATATTAAAATAATAAATCCGCCTTTTAACTAAGGTTTCCATGCTTGACATGAATCAAATGTGCTTTGACACCGAAATGTAAAGCGGCAACAACTCGACTAACAGCTGGATGAGGAATTGAAAGAGGGGAGAGAAAGAAAGCTGAATTAATGAGTGGAGGAAGGCAAATCCTTTTAGACAGGTGCAGCGCTTGCAACAACAATAATAAAATAAAAAAAAAAGATAATACCCAATTATTGCTGCGCTATGTCTGAAAAGGGCAGTAAAAGCTCAGTTAATTACTTTAACTGTGGTGGTGTTTGGGTGGTGGAGGACTTCAGTCACAGATCCAAAATGAAACAATGTTACAATCCTGAAAGCATGGTGATCCCTAAAGCGGCTCAGCCAAGTGTTTTAGTTCACCACTTTACTAATCAATCAAACTATCCTATTTATTTGTTCCTGAATAATCCTATTTATTATTATTCAGGATCATAATAAATATCCTGAATAATAATAAGGATATTATTCTGTTCTGTTTGTTTTTTATGATCCATAAAAAACAAACAGAACAACAACAAAAGCAATACAAATAAAATAATCCCCCACTGCCCTACATATACTAAGAAGGGCTGCAATTTAGATTATTTTACTGATCGATTAATCTATCTATTATTCTGACGATTGATCAATTAATCAGATTTTTAAAATGGCGCTTTATACAGATTTCTCATTTAACCTCATAAGCCTTTTTTTACACAATAAATCCACAAAAAAAATTCAAATGAACAGAAATAATTATATATATATTTTTTAAAATGAGGTTCCCTGCTTAATGTTCTCATTGTCTGGTTTAAGTGGGAATTTCTTAGTAGTTTTCTTTTTCAAGCTTGTTTAAAGCTGAAGGTTTTGTATTTTAACTTAACTTTGCTTTAAACTTTTTCCAAACTTTCTCTCTGACAGGTCAATGGTGTTAAAAATTTATTTTTATCAGACTTTTAAACGCAATATGATGGAAGCTTTTGTGTAGTTTTTAATGCATGTGCTTGTTTTTTTATATATGAGTTTTAATTTATGTGACTTTTTATTGGTGTTGAAGGAGCTCGTAGTGTACAAATTTGGTTGCCCCCTTCTTTTCTGAACAGATGACAATGAAGTTGTTTCTATATCTAGCAAACCTTCTGTTCGTCACAGAACAGCTGGATTCATCATCCTGATGGGATCAGAGTCTTCCTCACTGGATGGCTTCACGCAATAGTCAGAAGAGATTCACAGATTCGGTTTGACAAATATAAAACTGTTGTGTCCTCCCTTTCACCAGGTCTATAGCTTAACATTTCTGAAACATTCTCTTTGTCAATATGAGAATTCGAAGGGAAGTGAGATTTTATGCTGGTTTTTGTTTGAATCCGTCGTCTACTTACAAATATTGAGGCATCACCATGAAAAAATTTAAAACATAACATATGCAACAGGCAGGAATCTTTAAAAAGAAAAAGAAGACACACTTGCAATGCAAAGTTTTTTTTCAATCGATTTCTGTATTTGCGTCAGCTTGATGCATGTTTGGCTGTCAGAAGCTTCGCTTGTTCTGACAGTTTCTCTCCCTCGGGTGAAATATTGAATTGTGGAAAACATCGAAATTCTTTCTTTTTTTTTTCTTTTTTTTTTACTAAAAAAAAATCCAAACTAAATTATTTGCATTGCTCTGGGTTGTTTGCAAAGACTGGAAGACCCTGCCAAGGTCCTGTTGGCCACTTGTCAATATTGTATCTAAATTATTCAAACAGCTACAACGTCTTTTTAAATAGCTGAATAAGTCAAATAAAAAAATATGTTTCTAGAAACTATTTTACACAGGCATAAGTAGCCAGTGATTGATCCTGACTAAGTATTTTAAAATGTTCGATATTGTCTGTTTCAATATTATTCAGAATAATATTGAACACAAACTCAAAATGATTGAGATTTACAGATTAACACAGCTTTTAATCAGCTTTTACTAAACAAAAAATACTTATTCACTTTGACGTTCATGGCAAAAGAAGTTGTAGTTTGTAATCAAACAACAATTTAGTGAAAATCTGGGTAGCAGACTGCAACAGACCAGATCTGAATTTTATATTACAAACACAGCCACATGGAAGATGAATCGCATTCATCATTCCTTTATTCAAAGCAGGGGTCAATGAAAACCCATGAAAGACAAACGACGGCGTTTCACTGTCCGTCCCTTTGACCAGCAGCCGCAGATGGAGCCGTTCTAAATGCAAAACAGATATTGTCACCTGAATCGACGTGTGCAGCCTCATTTGTCATAATCGCCCCTTCTTGTTTTGTCATCCCTGTAGCTGCTGATGAGCTTCCCAAAAGGAAAGAGGGGCATGAATATTCATACTCATCCACAATGACACACCTGCTGGCTGAGGCTCAGATCATTACCAGTTTAGCAACAAGTGGGAAACACTGTAGCTCCTTTGAATCATTTTCTGCTGCCTGGACTGTGCGGGCAACTGACGTGTGTCTCTTTGTTTTCCCTGCTGTCCTGAATGTGTCCAGCAGATGGAACAGGTTTAGCTAGGACTTCCCGAGCTTTAAATGTATTATGTGTTTTCCAGGCATGTAGTGCCATTTTGCATGATAACCAAGTAACTACTCTTTCTGAAACTCCACCTTGAGGAAATTGTCAGAACATGGCTCCTCTATTAACCCTTTAACAACGTTTCTACCAGCGTTGCACTGAAAAGTAGCTTCTACAATGAGCTCAGCAGATGCGCAGTTCCACCAGGTGTTTGCTAATTGTTGGTGGCTAGTCTGAATGATCTGGGGAGTCATGGGCTACGGCTGCTCTGTGAGGCGGAAGCTCGGAAACTGTAGCTCTGAGGAGGAGTTTTGTCCTCGAAGGCAGGGCTAGGTCCATCCAGGCATTTTGCACAGCTGAACTGTTGCCATGGAGATTAAAGGATTTCTGAATCATGTATGAGATCAATAACCTATAAGTATGCTGTTATTTTTGCACATTGCTCAGCCACAAATCAAGGCAACACTCCACATACGCGCTTTGATGAAGAAATAACATTATAACACGATGTAAAGCTTAAAAGAGTTGATTTTACATGTCACTGCCCCTTTAAAAGACAGGAGTCACTTTATTCAAGTGGATGTTGAAAGCTATATGTGTGGGCAGTGCGGACCAAAAAGTGTTTATCATACCTCAAGCAGCTTGAATTTGTTGGAAGAATGTTACGGCTAAGAAAAATAACTACTGAGGATTATTGTTACTAATGGTGGTTTTACAAGCTATTGAAAAAGGGAAGCAAATGATGTCCATCGTTCCACCTTAACTGTTCCATAAAAAATGTTGTTCTGTCTGTTTGTTGGAAACAGACCATTTAGGAGGTTTTATAGAACCGAATGGAAACAATATCAAACATTTTATTAGAGCCACAAATCAAAGTGGTGCTATGAAGGCCTTGATGTTTGTTTCCTTAGATTATTACTGCTGCTTTACAGCTTCCACAACGCACACTTCCAAAGTCCCAGGATGTTTGGCTGATGTGCCAAACAGAAAATGAAATTCACTTTTCTTTTCAACCCCAGCTTTATAAACTTCTGCCAATAAAACTGCTTCATCCGACCTTGAAAGGGGATTTAAAAGCACTGATCACAACATAATAGAATCTGGGTGAATCCGGGTTTTTAAGTAACTTCTTAACATTCTGATCATCTCCGTCCTACATGGTCTGATCAATAACCTTACATCCAGGCAAGCACTATGCAAAACAACAACTTGCACAGTATGCAGTTATTTTTGCACATCGCTCACTCTTGGGGGTGATGTGCGCTCACCCCACCACCTGTCGTAATTGTCTACACTAGAAATGCTTATGTCAAATTTATTGCTACCGAAACATTTAGAAACAATAATTGTGCTGCTATGGTTAAAAAATATTTTATTATGCACACAAAATTCTTCTGCATTCTCCGTGAGAATGAAGACGTGACAACTTGATGCAGAAATTGCAATCATCTCGTCTTATTTGTGGTTTTGCGTATGAGAGTTCAATTTTCCCAGCCGCACATGAACCCATCACAGACTCCTGATCCGGGTTGACATCAGAGGTGAACTTTTCCTCTTGAGTTTCGACTGGAGCGACTCCGGACGTGGGACGCTTTGGGGGTCGTTTAGAGAGACAAGGATGTGATGGGAGCGGCGGTTCTAACGGAGGAACATTTCCTGGTTACATGAGGAGGGAGAAAAATGGAGAATTCAAGTGATTTCAACGCGACTGCTCCTTTAATTTCCGCCGAAGCTCTGCGAGCGCAGATAGTTGAGAATCCGCTCCAGGTGAGTTGGTTTAACTTTTCACTCAGGACAAATGAAACGACTGAGCTGTGTCGAGAATTAATGGCGCGTGGTGATGAATTATCAGGAATTAATTAATTCTTCTTATTATTGCGTGCGGTTTACGTTTAAAACTTAACTTTGTTGACTTAATGTCTTGGGGCCTCTTTGAATGAAAGTCGTTCTACTATTAATAGCCGAGTTTGTCTCACAGACACAGGTTAACTCTAACCAATTCAATAGACTATTTGAAGGCTTTAAGATGTCAGCCGTCCACCGCAACACATTCAACCAATTCATCTTGTTTGACAACTCGGCATTTTCCCCGGTTCAGACTTTTTTTGGGACCGTATTAAATATTAGTCATTAAAATGTCCTAAATCGGGCGGGGGATTTCTCAGTTGGTGTCGCGCGCGCACCATAACGTGTGATTGTGAGGCTGTCCTCGACGCGGTTGTCCCTGGTTCGATTCCCGGTCTCGGGCCATTTGCTGCAAGTCTTTCCCTTCTCTTTCCTGCCCATTTAGCAAAAGTCATAAACACATTTCTTAAGTCTAAATCAAGCATTTTAGTTTTTAAATGTCAGTTACCATTAATTCAGTAAATCTAATTCTTCTGTCCTCACCTTAGTTATTACATTTGATAAATCATCTTGACTTAACATTAGGATGTTCTCAGTTTCTCGTGCATCATGATCAGCAGAGGCTGATATCAGGCGTTTCACCAAAATGTTGGATACAGCAGTTCCTTCTGGAATAGCATTAAAGAAATTTAAGTTGATTGCAGTATGTGTGTAGGTTAAATATCAAATATTAGGACTGCTAATGTGGAAATATCGTCACCCAGTTTACATTGAAACCTGTGAACATTTGTGGCTCTCAAATTCCCCCAAAAATGTTTCTTTGCTTTTTGGCATTAGCCACCAACATGCAATCTTTGAATAATGCTTTTGACTTTTTAATGGTTTAAAATAATGTTAGTTACTTGACTTTTAATAGTCTGACTTTAGCACTAAAGTCAAACGTCCTTGTAAACTGTGCTCCTTATAATGCTTAAGCAGCTGTTGCTAATGGACACCGTAGCTGTCTAAAACTGTTTTGTTGGCATATGCTTTTGTAAAGAAATTTCAATAATTCAACAACTTTTTTTTATTATCTAAAACACAACCTTTGCTTCTGAAGCTTTTTTGTGTAATGAAGAGTGGTGTAAACCAGGAAGCTGACAGGGCAGAGATCTACTGCTGTTGGCAACCTTATCAACTACCTTTTAAAGTGATCGTGACTGAGCTCTGTGCCGAAAGCCTTTTTCAGTCTCCCGAAATGTGACTAGCAGACTCTCTCCATCTGTCTCTTCAATAAAATCTGATATTCAGATATGCAGCCTTTTCTCTCTGTCTGTGGTAGATATTGTGTTTGCTAATGTGTGTTTTTGCCCGCCTAAATAGCCTCTTGCCCTTTTCGCCGAGGCACATTCTCCTGATGCTCATTTTCCTCTGCAAAGTGTTTCTTTCTTTTATTGGCACGTTTCCTCTGGGTGACATTACCAGCGGGGGCCAGAGAGAGAAAGAGAAAGAGTGGCAGAGGAGGAAAGAGAGAGGCGTGAGTAATGAGTAATGGCTCTTGGGTGGGATGTTAGAGAATAGATCTACTGTACGAAATCCTGAGCAGCTGCCTAATGGTCCCAGCTACCCACCATCCCATGGAACATCCCTAACTACCAGGGGACAATATCTGTCTGTCTCACTCCGTTTCATAACACTTTATGTTTTGCATTAATATCTGCTTCAATGCTACAAGCAACTTTAAGAGTTCACTTTTACATACCCTACCCCCACTTAGTGCACCATTTGCACATTTTTGTTCCCCCAAAGCACAGAATACATTTTGATTATCTAATTGCCCTACATATTTGGAGCTGTAATTTGTTTAAGTTTCTAAGAAAAGCCATTGTTTATGCTTCTGGCTGATGTCTCTACTGGCTATTAGTTCAGGGTCTTGATTTTGATCAAAAGCCGTGGTTAGTAAACACATAGTTGGGAGTTAAATGTTTTCAGAGTCTGAGGGAAAAAATATATTTTCCAAGTCCACCAGGAATGTTGGTGCATGATTTCTTACAATTATCAAACCCAGCGATGACTATCAAGAGTTTGCACGTCATAACTTCCTCTTCACTCTTTGATTTGACTCTTTCATCCTACGTGCTTCTTCGTGTGCACAGCACTTCGCAGCAATGAAGAAGATCAGCCTGTCCCATAGAGGGACAGTTGCCTATTGTCTTTGGACACAAAAGGCCATGCTGTCTCCAAGTCTGTCTGTTGGTCTGTCTGTCTCACTGTTGGTCAGTGTCGTAGCATGGAGTGGGATCAGTTCCTCTCATCTGCCTCGAAAACTGTACAGTTTTACATTCAACCACCCACTTAGTAGTAAGGGTGGGCATTTATTGTATCGTTTATCGTTTATTGTGACACATTTATCATCATGATAAGAATTTAGATTTATCGTTGTCATGATAAATTTCACTTATGAATGCTCTTTTTGCTCTTTTTCCCCCCACTAAAGCGTCAATAAATATCAGCAAATTTGAAAATATGATTAAATTAAGTCACTGTGTGTGATATGTTGACATAAAGCAAACTTGTTTAAGTAAGTCATGGGAATGTTTTTCAAGAACAATATTAAAGTTTGTGTTGCTATGAATGAGTTTCCATGGAGAACCAAAGAGTCCCAAAAAATAAGTAATAAATAGTATTTTTATCATAATATTTCTTATCACAATACCACAAAATATTGCGAAAAAAATTCTTAGCCCATAACATCCACTCCTCCTTTATACCTTCTAAGTATTTTGGTTTTAGTTTACATACACCGTCCATGAGCATGACTCTTATCTTAATTTGGGCCTTAAATATTTAATTCAGTAGTTTGAATGATTGTCAGTGCACAACAGCAGCGATTTGTATAGGGGAAAAAATGGGGGCAAAAGTTTACATTTGTTCCTTTAATTGTTTTAAACTATTAAAATGTATTGAGTTCTGCTCCAGGACAAGGGATTTTAAAGACTCCATCCACCTAATACAATGTTTAAAATAAAAAAATATCCAGCAAACACCAGGAACATATACATTGTGCTCACATGGCCCAGGTTAGTTTAGTCAGATATGTGAAAAAATTATATTTTGTGTATATTTTATTCAAATTTTGTGCTTTATCCATAGGATCTGTTTTGTCCCTCTTCTCAAGAATCACTGATTTATAATCGTATTTCTTGTCATGTTTGTTCATTTATTCTCAGTGTTTGAGTTTTGATTTGATTCGTCAGATTAGTGTTTCTGTTAACTGTTTATAATAACCTGGAGCTTCTTTTCCCCAACCCATTTCAGTCTGTAATTTGATCCGATTATTACCTCAGCCAACGTGACATACATCCTTATTAATCCTTCTTTAAATGTGCCTTTGTAAATTGTGCCTTGAATTTATTGTATGGTAGTTATCAGCTTCCTTCCAGTATAGTTTTGGCTACTCTTCTTCTGAAATATAGTTGAGCTCATTTAAATGTCTTGTTTTCTGGCACTGATCTTACATACATTTAGCACTTTTTAAAAGGGTTTATATCTGGTACAAAAGCTTTATGTTAGCTAGAGGGTAAGTTTAATTTTTTTTATTATTATTATTATTTATTGTTTAATCCACCATCTGTAGTAAATGTAAATGTGTGTCAGGCCACTCTCCTTATCCTGTAACATGGTAGCTGTCCAAATACATTTAGCACTTAGATCAAAGCGAAAGCGTTGTTACCACGGTAGCATATTTCTTTCATTAGATAGATGCTGGAGGATTATAAAGTTGAACTGGCTCTGCTTTGTATCTTATCAGACTTTTTCCACAGTCCCGTCTTATCCTTACATCTCACAGCTGGTCCATGATGATGTAAAAACACTTTCATTGTGAAGAATTTCAGCAGTTTTCAGTTCATGGCAAACTTCAGTCTTGTTGAACATCCCAAACAATTTCCATCTATCTCAGCGGGGAAGATTTGGGTGTTCTTCCAGACCTTGGCAACAAAGTTACAAATGTGACTAATTTGTGCTTATATGTATTAATATTTGAAAATGTGAGTTTAAAAAGGTTCATGGACATGGCTAAATGTCAAGAATTTATATAATATTCAAGCACAGGATGAATGAATGGCAGTTTCTCATCATAAGTGTTGTTCTTGCTTTATCTATAGATTTTTATGAACACGGTTCAGGTTAAATAGATGGTAAATTAATCCAACTTTATTTTAGCGTGTGTGATCTAATTTAGATGACACAGGCTGGAGTTGAGTTTGGAAATCACAGAACTAATTTCTCCTCGGGGACAGTAAATAAAACCAGCATAATAAACAAATTTTCAGTTTCTTTTCTTTTTCTTTAATCCTGATTTTCAGGCCTGTTGGAGTTGGAGCACAGCTCACGTTTGTGTAAGTATGACTTCAAAGTGCCAGGTAAAAAGACCACCAGGATATTTATGTGATGCCGTTTTAACTTTTAACTAAGCGCGTGTTACAATGTCCTGCTTTGAATAGCTTACTCTGGTATTTTATGAACCGTATTTGTAGCACAGTGAGTGGTTTACAGTGCAAAAACCACCATCACTGCCACATTCAGTTAGGGCTATTAGAAATTAGGGGTGCACTGATGAATTGACCCCAATTTATTTTCATTGTGGGTAATCGGTGATTGTCCGATGCTTGCATGTGAAACCGATCTTATCCACCTCCCCTAAGGTCTAAAAATTAGCCGCTGTTCCCTTTAGCTCTGCTGTGAGAAAGGACTGACTGGTTGCTCTGCCCACCAGATCATCTCTGCACATGCATGGTTAACAATGGTCACTCCACTGTTACCAACTTAGCGACTTTTTTGCCATATTTGGTGACTTTTAGACTCAAAAATTATTAACCAAAATTAGAATCGACAGATCACTCTTTTTAAACATTGGTGATTGGCCAGATAACTACAATCAATGCACCCCATTAGCAATGCAAAAATTTAAATAGATACACAAGTTTAAATTTATTGTGGATCTAATCTATTTATTTATTGTGGATCTAATCTATTTATTGTGGATTTAATCTAAACAGGGTCAAAATTAGTCATTCAGGCAAACCCAGCTTTTAAGTATAGTTGAAAAATTGTCCAGCATATTTGAAATGAAGACTTAATGTTGGCCTTTTATTTGTGTATTCAAAAACAGTTTGGGATGATTATCCTGTAGGATTACCCAATCATGGCCAAGTCTTAAGAACGACACCATAATCCTCTGTCATTGTTTTCAGTCCATTAGTGGGGGTGTATGTATATATTTGAGCCTCCATGTTGGAGGAAGCTCAAATATAATGGAAACCAAAATATTGCAAGTACAGAGTGTTTTTAACAAATTAGCTAATCCAGTATTGTTACTTCATCTGTCCTGTTCTGTAGGTGTTTAATCTACTCCCTTTCCACAATTCTGAGCATAAAAATATATTTTTGAAATCTTCCCCACTTGGTCCTGCTTGGAAGCAAACACCCCTCCAACATAAGGAGCTTTGCAGCGTCCAGTCTCCTGCTCTCTGTGTGTACAGTTTGTAATGTTTGCTAAGTAATAGACCCTCCCAGCGCACCGGCCTCGGCTGCTTTGTTTGCTCTTCCTGTGACTGAAAAAGCTCTCTCTCTTTCTCTCTCTCCCTTGGTCTTCCTCCGCTGCTTGCTTTCTCTTTTCCACTTTCTCATGCGAATTTGTCTCCCTCAGTGAGTAGAGCATTAATCTTCCGCTGTTTGAGTGAGGCGCTTGATTCCTGCTGAGACCCCCCTCTCTCTTTTCCCGACTGTACTCCAAAAGCACACCTCCCGTCTTCATCAACAGGCAACAAATAAACAAAGAAGAGCATAATTCACTGTAATTAGTTAAATTCCGCTCACTGGCATGCTTGGTATGACGGGAATAAATCCAGTAGAAGGTGAGATGAATCCCTGCTCACACTTTAAATTGCTTTCTCCAGTGTGAGGTGTGTGAAATGAACTATCCCCAGGCAGTTCATCCACTACCCTAACACCTTCTCACACGCTCATGCGTGTGTGAGATGTCTCGTTCTTCTCACACGAGGTCTCGTTCTGCCTTCCGGTTCCTCTTGGTATTAACCGTCAGTCTCTTCAGACCCCTCATGCAGCCTCTTGGAAAGCCTGACAAGGTTATTGATGTTGATTTAGTGAACAGACACATTTGATGGAGGATGCCGTACATCTCCCTGTAAATCAGCAGCACGGACACTGAAATCCTACCCTGACCTAGGGCTGCAGCTAGTTTTAGTATCAATTATACTGTCAATTACTCAATTATTTTATCGATTAGTCTGGTGATTAATCAGTGATTAATCTTATACAGATTAACACATTCTGCATATTTTTCATTTAAAACCACTTAAGCCTTTTTGTACAATATTAGAAATACATTAAAAGATACAAATAAATAAATGTTTTTTTAATTAGGAAACTAAACATTTTCTTGCCTAAAATCCAATAATAGCCTTCATTTAGTGAATGCTTGATTACTACGGATGCATCTGCTTGATTTAACATCTGCTTGATTATGTAAAGTGTAGGGCTGATCTGTTAATTATATTTTTCTTTGGATGAACTGATTAATAATTGGATAGCAAAAGCTTCTTAATAGCAGATTTTTTTAATAGAATTTGAACCAGTTGATACTAAAACTATACCACTCAAAGAGTTCTGGGTGGAACATATTAATATACAAAGAATCTTTTTCATCTTGACTTCATAATGTTTACATTTTTGTATATTTTTTCAGCAAATGGCATGTTTTAGTGTCATAGTCCAGTTGACGATTAATCAATGCCGAGATTAGTTGATGATTATTGGAATAATCAATTAGAATCACAACAAACTGGTTGTATTAATGATTAATCACGATTAATTTATGTTTAATAATGAATAAATCATGATTAATCAATCAAGTCGATATTTGATTAATCACGATTAATTATTTGAGCCCTACTATGGTCTATCAGTCTTTCTGGCTTAATGTGGGAAGGAAGAGCTGCACCCTTCCTTCCCCCCACACTCAGACACTATTTACCTTGACTTGGTGTTGGTCCCTCAGGAATCTTGTCAGCACTCTGTCCATCTGCTCCCCACCTCCTCCTCCAAGAAATCCTGTTTCCCTCTCGCACACTGCAATCATTGGGGCTTATATAGAAAAACAAACAGACTGATGTCTAAATCCTGCTGTGCTCTGGTGATGTATCATCCCAGCTCAGGTATGTTCCAGGTCAGTGGGCTCATCATCAGACATGGTGCCAAAGTGAAAGCAGTGAGCAGGGGGTTGAAATCATGGAAGCAGAGCAGAAAGATAAGACTGAATGTGAATTTCAGATCACCCATAAATCCATAGGGCTTAAATAATTTTTCAGGCTTCCAAAGGAGATAAAAAAACACTTTCATGCACCACAGAGCAGTGGTTTTATTGTACAACGACGTATGTTGAATGGACTTATGGAATAATGTTGCATAATGAGGAGATAAATCAGAAATAGAAATGGGCTTGGAGTTTTAGGGAAAGCGACAGCTAGGTCTCCTTGTTTCATTCGTTCTGCTGGATCTTCTAGAGTGAATTATTCATTTTCCTTATGTGCACAGCTTACACAAGATGGAGGGAAGTGCCTTACAAATGTGATTGTAATATTTTGTTGGACTGCAATATTAAATGGTTTACAGTTAACTTGATACAATACTGAAAATGTATAAAAATGTCAAATAATTCAGTTTCTTTTCTGTATATTTTGTATAGTTTTGGCTTAATTACATCTCTGACTGTGGTGTTCCTTCAACAAGTGATTGTTTTTGGGGGGGCGTCAGCTAACTCTCCAGTTAACAGTTAATCAGTTATTAAATTCACTGAAGATCATTTCAATCACTGATTATTCGCGATTAATCTGGTTAATCGTCTCTACCCTATTTCAAAGTGAAATTCAGGTTTTAAATGTTGAATGGCAATAAGTTGGTGTTGACGCAAATGAGGCACTTCTACCCAGTCAGTAACAAATGTGAAATTACAAAAACTCAACAATGTGCAGTAGCAGCTTTGACCAAGCAGCAGTGATTAGTTTGTGATGTTCAGGTTTTGTGTCTTCTGGAAAAAAAACTGTTGCCTTTAGCAGAGTCACACTGACAACATTGTGGTTGTCTTATCAACCCAATGGACCACTGAACCTGAACATTGACATTCTCCTCTCCGTCATTTTTAATCTTCTTAATCTGTTTTCGTCTCTGCATCTCCTCCCCTGCTCAGCTTCATATCATTTTGTTTTATTCCTCATATTTGCTCTGATTGGGTTCCTGTTTCTAGTTTCCATCATTCACATTCCACCCCCAAGCTGTTTGGATTCCTATGATTCCTTTATAAAGTTTCTCCTCCCACACCCAGCGGTACATTTATGACCTGAAACTGTTTTTCCACCTGGCAGCTATTTTTCCAGGGATGTGAGAAATGTAGCACAACATGTTCTTTTTTGTTTATGAATGAATGCTGGGCTGGCTCAGTAAGCCTCAGATAGATGGAGGTTTTCAGAAAAGTCATTTTTATTGCTTCTCTTAAACGTTTCTATGTTCATCAAATAGTCGTCATTTCCTAAGCTTTTTCCCATTAATACGTTTTAAGGAAACAGACTCAAGGAATTTTTTTTCATTCGGTCTGTTGAACAGAAAACAGATTATCTTGCATGAATAATATAAATGTAATAGCATTGGTAGAGGTGTTAAAATGTAACTGCAACAGCAAATTGCTTTTGTAGTAAAATTGGTCCATAGTGAAAAATGTTAAAGAGCACTATAACACAAAAATCACTATATATTTCTTATTTCTTATGCCTGTTATTTATTTTGCACAGCAAATTATTGTAATTTTATTTGTGCTTGTTGAACAACAAAGTAAAGGAGGCACAAAAAAATGCAGGCAGAGATCAGGACTTAAAAAAGCCTCATATCTTTTAGGTCATGTTTCTAAAGATAAAAAAGAGAGTAACTTTCTAGAAAAAGCAAGGACATTTCTGAGTTTGAAAAGTCAAAAATTTGCCTGTAAACACTTAGAACCTTTGAGATTAATCTCAGAAAATTTCTAGAAAAAACATGGAAATATCTGAGTTTCAAAAGTCAAAACAATTCTCATGTTTTTTAGAAAATTTCTGAGATTAAGCTCAAATGTCTGAGTTTTTTAATTTGATTTTTCTCCCGGTCTACAATGGCTCTAATATGCCGTTGTACATTTCTGATACGTTTTTAAACCTTTTGCCATTTTGTAAAGTTAAATATGTTTTGGTTCTACAATACCTTATACTTCTTTTGGGCTTTTAAAAAGTCCTGAATCAGTGTTATGACCAGAAGTGTTGGAGTATTAAAGAGTTCACCGACCTCCATCTAAGGTGTCGGATATCAAGGGAAAACGACAAAGGTGAGGTGCGCTTGTGTTTTTGTGTGTGTTTCGTGCTTCCTTGTGACCACTGACTTGTGTGTGTTTGTGTGTGTACAGTCTGAGAATAAAGATTTTAATGTTATTAAACGTCAGGAGCCTTGGCTCCATAGGAGGTTGCACATTAATACCTCTGAACAGAATACCAATGGAAAGACACTCTCTTTGGTTGATATGGAAATGACAGATGTGACAGCTGCAGGGAGTATTATGGGTTGTTTGGCAATGTTGTTTGGCAAGTGGAGCGTTGCCTAATCTTCTGCCTGTTCGCTCTTTGTTTGCACAGAACTATCTCCTGGGAATCATCATCTCCATATGTGGGAATGTCCTCATCAGCGTTTCACTCAACATACAGGTACGGAGCGCCAGCCGACAGCAGTAACTCAACGCCTCTGAAGGTTTATCTCGCCCGACCAGCTTTCCTCTGATAGTTTACTCTGTTTTCGCGAGGATTTTTGTAAACCTTCCCTGAGGCACTGACTGTGACTCGTACCTCCTCGCAGGCTCTGAGCAGCAGAAAAGCTGCAGTCCTGTTTTTATTTTAAATCAACATACCTTCATGTTGATTTATCTGTGCAACCAGTTAAGAAGTGATGCGCAGTTGGAACGTGTTGATGGTATAACTATAGTAGGGCTGCACCTAACGATTATTTTAGTGATCAGTTAATATGTTGATTATTCTGATGATTGATCGGATAAAAGCAAATGGCACGTTCTATAAGATTTTTCATTTCACCACTTAAGCCTTTTTATACAATATTAGAAATACATAAAAAGATGTAATCATGCAAAAATATAAATAAATAAGAGAAACATTTTATTGCCTATAGTACATTAACATAGCTTTTTCTTAGTGAATGCTTGACATTTATGGCAAAGGTTGAAAAACTATTTCTAAAGTCAGTATGTAAAAACTCAAGGCTTTCTGCTTTACTTAAGATCAAATACATCTCTGGACTGATCTGTCAATTTATTTTTGGGATAACCGATTAATAATTAGACAGCAAAAGGTGCTTAGTTGGAGTTTAAAAAAACAAACAAAAAAAAAAAACAGAATTTGAACCAGGTGAAGCTAGAATAAAAAAAATATATATACAGTATATATATATATATATATATATATATATATATACTTACAGTATTGACTTAAGTGCTGTAAAGATGTCCTTTCAGCAGATCCCCTTTTTCAGTCTATGTACTCTAGTTAATGATTAATTGATTACTAAATTAGCTGTAAATAATATTCATCAAGCACACACACACATACACACACACCCTTAACCAGTCGTACTGACTGGAGTCCAGAAACATTACTCATTTCATGCCCTGGTGTTTTTCTCTTGCTGTGTAACTTTGGTCGTACCTGCATGGCGCCTTTCATGCTGAGCTGCTCTCTGATTAGCCTTGATAGCAGGCTGATGTGCAGACGTTTGCGTGGTTTTTAGGAACAGGACGGAGGTGTTAAGATTACAAATGTTTTTGAAGAGGTTGCTCGTTTGTCATCATTAGGCAGCGGAAGCTTCCAAAACCAGATTTATTAATGATTGTTCAGCGTAGCGTGCGTTCGTGTCATTAGAACTGTAAAGTCCCACTTCACTGACTTACCTAATTGGTGTCATGCTTCTGCCTGGATACAATTCTAATCAACTGAGGGTGTTATTGTGTTAACAGTCACATTACATCCGATCTGATCCTGTATTGTTTGTTTAATTACATTTCCCTTTTTTTAAGCCTGAGTGAGACTGAGAAACTGTTGTGTAGTTTTGCATGCTGTGTAGCTCTCTGGTTTAAATCACCTTAAATGATGGTTCCCCTCCTCCCCCCACCCCACCTTTTTTTCCTTGTGGCAGAAATACGCCCATGTCCGTCAGGCTCAGCGTGGCTCCAAGCCGTATTACATGTCTGGGACGTGGTGGTCTGGTGTCGTCTTGATGGGTGTCGGGGAACTGGGGAACTTTGCAGCCTATGGTTTTGCCCCAGCATCGCTGATTGCCCCACTGGGCTGTGTGTCTGTGATAGGTGAGTCTGCTTTTAATCTCTTTTTGCTTTTCTGAAGGGCTATGAGAGAAATGTAGCTTAATCACAAAGCCACACTCAGAAATTTGCAAAGTTCATATACTGATATGCAAATCAGTAGACAACTTATACAGGTGTATCTCAATAAATTTGAATATTGTAAAAAAAAAAAAAGTTTGTTTCAGAAAGTGAAACTCATATAATAAATAGATTTATTACACAAGGTGAAGTATTTCAAGCCTTTATTTGTTGTAATTTTGATGCTTACATTGAAACCCAAAATTAGAATAATGTATTAGATTGATGTAAACTTTTTCCTTTAAAATCCATAAGTTCCATGTTGTGCCCAACACAGCTGTCTGGAAAACTCATTTTCAAAAACTGTGAATGTGAGAATATGTGGAACATTTTTAATGGGTCTGAATATTTTTTGCAAAATACTGTAAAAATGTTACCAGAGTTTCTCAGTGATGAAATATCACCTGCACTTTATCGACTGATTTGTTCTAAACTCAAAAAAGATTCTTCTGGGAAATGGGCCTTGAGCACATTAAACACTCACTGCTTCTTTAACATTTCATATAATTAGTCGGAGCAAAGCAGCAAAAACTTGAAATCACAGCAGGTTGCTCTGTGGCTGGACTGTAAGTGGTTCTCCCATCTCTGGTCACTTTTAAGATTAATTTGGACATTTTATCAGTGACCCAGGAAGTCCAATTACCACCAACAGTATAAATCTTAACATTCAGCCCCAAAATGATCTCTCTTCTTTATTTTTTCTTCTTTTTGCAGTTTGAATGAAACTTGTCGTGAACTGGGCCCAGATTCATTAGCCTGTCAAAACAGAAGCAGCCGGCCTTGCTGGCAGCTGCTTTAAAAGCGGGTTAAATATTGAACAGGTTCACTTCTCACCTGCTGCCACCCATCACTCACTGACCTGGAGGTGGCGGAGAGTCAATGATATTAACGACAGCTATTAACCCGGTGCCTTGAACGATTTTCCCCGTCTCGCGAGCGGATGAATGGTTTTTATAACGCGCTAAACAAAACCACAAATCTTGTTAAGAAGGCTGGAGCTCTTGTTCATTGTATTTTTGGTGTTCGATTTGCTCCGGCGAGCGGCCGCTTGAAAAATGTCTCTGCCACAATAAGTGGACTTAATCGCTATAAACCACTGAGAGCAGCGGTTGTCAGTACGAAGCTGACCTTACTACAGCTTCTTTTCAATCTGTGTAAAAAACACAGGTTTTTAAATATTAGCACAACATTCCACAGTTTGACACAGCTGTGTGTTAAAGGGAGCTGCCAGGCTAATTAATTTACCAGAGATAAAGAGGTGCAAGGAGGGGAAGTTGTCTGCTCTAATCATAACTTGCACCTCACACATTGGAAGATGAACAAGCACACACATGCACATATGCCTCCACAACTTGTTCATACTTAAGGTGATGTGCACACTGTATTTCTAAGTTAAAACAAAAAATGATTTTGATTTTAACTCAAATTATAGTTCATCAAGTAGATTTAAGAGCAAGAAACAAGTTGTCTAAACACTGTTTTTTAAGTTAGAGGAACTTAAATTCTTGATTTACCTTGCATGAACACAATATCTGAACTCATCTCAATGAATTCTGCTCAGAAACATTTAGTTTGAACAAAGCTCAAAAAGGAGAAAACATTTTCCTCAACCATTTCAATCATACAGCTGAAACAGAAATACATGTTTTCCTTAACACACAAGATGCAGGTTACAGCAGGGGCGTATCTAGCCCTATTTTAGGGGCGCTTTAGCGCCCCTAAAATTGTCCTTCAGCACCCCTGAAAATTTCTGAAACTGTGATTATGATTTTGTAAGTAAATCTTAAATAAGT
>CAEFZX010006890.1:0-58534 GCA_903066825.1 Alfaro cultratus
GGTCATCAAATCAGTCTGTCAACTACGTTGCCTGTAGGGATTTTTAATGTCCAGCAGGTGTCAGTATTCAGTGACAGTATCGACACAGTAGCAATACAGTTTTGCTATGGTTCAAAACGCTTCATGACGCCTCATTTACCCATCACTACTGGCATCTTTTTAATAAAACTTTATTTCATATAAAATGTATGATAGTTGTTTTAAAGTTGTAACTTTTTAAAAGTTCTGCTTTACGTTGATAACTCTGATGCCAGACCCAGTCCTGGTGTACAACAGCGCCTTTAATACTGAAAGAACTGTGTCAGATGTTCAGATTGAAAAGGAAGCGCAGCAGGGTGCCAGAATGTTGAGCTCAAAATTAAAGCTTAGCAGGGAAGAAATAGCCAAGAAATAAGGAAATGCAGGTGAGGATGAAGAACAGAGAGGTGAGGAAATGGAGTGAAGACGGAAGGTGAAGATTGAGCAGGGATTTTCCAGCCACTTCCCTGGTCCCGGCCACGTGTGAAATTTGCCTTGCACACCCAGTGGCATTCAATCAGCAGTCAGTTGAAGCAAGATCAGGGGAAAGGGAGAAGGAGTGGGGGATAGAGAAAGCAAGAAAAGAATTAAAACATAGTATGCGCTAATAACAATATTCTTAATATAAAAATTTAAATCAAAATGCAGCTGACAACTGTGTGCAAAAAATGTATGATAGACAGACAGACAGACAGATAGACAGACAAGACAGATAGACAGACAGATAGACAGACAGATGGATAGACTCATTGCCTTTTAGAGAATAATCTGATAGGACAGAGAGCGAATGACGAGAGGACGTACACGAAAAGTGCTGTGTGAGTCTGCAGCACTCAGAGCAAAGTGCTGCAGACTGAAGATACATTCTTCTCTAGCACTGACTAGCTGTGCTCCTCTCATGGAATTATAATCCAGCGCATTTTATTTAAATTTGGCAGAAGGTGTGCTAGAATGATGCACTGCCAGTGTGACTGGGTGCAGTATGGTTGTGCCACCAAAACAGCAAAGGGCTCCACTTTTAATGGTAAATTACATTATCAAGCTAACCATGTGATGTCAGCCTGGTCAGCTGCATGGAAGTAATCTGTTCATGCTGTTTTCTCCTCTCTCCATTGCCTTCAGCATTCTGCAAAGAAATAAAAAAATAAAAATTGCAATACACTTACATAAATAGTTCCTGAATGTGTTTGTGTGCTCTGTTGCACAGCTGCTCTTCAACCGTTTTTGCTGTTTTCCATACAGATGTATCATTCCTTTGTGTTGGTCTTTCATAGAACAATCTGGTGCAGTGACTTCACATGCATTACCTACTCTAATTTTCACACAGACCATAACCATGTCTTATTTATGTCAATGTTGTACACCAGCAAAAATGTTAACAAATGTGAGTTTTGGTTCTCACTGGATTAACATGCAGGCTCCTTGTACAAACAATTATCATTTGCTCTGATGAGTTCAGTGAATTTCATCATGGTACCAGGATAGAATATCTATGTAGAGTTCCAATGTAAAGAACTCTTATGTTTCAGGAACTTTTCCCAATATCTTGCTCTAAAGATTGTGGGGACAGTTTGGGGATGACCCCTTCCGTTTTTCAATAAGACTGCAAACATGTTCACAAATCAAGGTCTACAAGGACATGAATAATGAGAGAATATTATGTGGAGCGAGATGTCTTCTCAGTCCAGACCTAAGTCTGAGAGGACAAAGTCACAAAGCACAAGCTTTGTTTAAGGCATTCTTCTCAACTCTGCCTCCTGAAAAATGGTGCAAAAATTCACATAAACACACTTTCTAAACCTGGTAGAAAGCTTTCCGAGAGGAGCTGAGACTGATGTAGCTATAAAGGTGGAGTGATTATTTTAAAACCTTTGTATTAAAATAAATGATCTATGTCATTAGAGTTCAGGTGAGTATCAAGGCAAGTGACCAAGTGAGTTTACATGTATGATAGCTAAAAAGGAAATCATAGGTTCACTCACTTCACCACCTCCTCCCACTAATCGCTGAGCCAGTTTTGGGGGGAAAGTAGACAGAATAAGGTGAAAGGGAATGCATCCAACAAATGCATTCAACACCAATGCAATAAAAGCTCAAAGACTCTCAAATATCATTTTGAAAAAAAAAAAAAAATATATATATATATATATATATACACAACTGCTAACTATACTTTTTACAAAATGGAAGGATAGGTTGTACAAAGGAAGATACAAAAATTCAAGTATAGGCAGTTTTTCTTTATCTGTCATGCATATCATAAATGTAAATTAAATGCAATATTGGTGTTTTGCACAGGCTAGAACCTGAATGTGCTGAATCTGAGCAATGTAATGTAAAAAGGTTTCGTCATAAAACCTAGATGAGGCTAAATTGTAGCAATACAACGAACTGAAGGAGTTTTGTGTTTTTGCATTATGTGAAGCAGAGCTCCTTTCTGGAAGAGAGCTTTGATTTTTCTGCCTGTGCCTTGAATACTCCAGTAATCACAAGGCCCAGATAACCCATATCTGAACCCTATTTGTTTAGTCCATAAACAAAGCAAAAAAAAAAAAAAAAAAAAAAAGCACACCATTGCAGCTTCTGGGCTTTGAATTGATAAACACACTTGGAACTCACATTCTAATATAATATAATAAACCAATTATTGAGCTGTTGCTATGAAAAGTGTTTTAAAGCAATACCTTCAAACAACATCGCTAATTAGCAACTTAAGTGTAGAATGCCACTACATAATATGAATAGTAGATTTCTGGGTTAAACAAGGTTTCTTGGCACAGTCTGTTAACAAAGCAGAGAAACACATTTTATAAAGGAGATTCAATTTGTCCACTACGTGACATGTAAATGCAAATCCTTAAAAAAAACTCTATACCTGTAAAATTACTTATTTTAGTAACTTTCAATTGCAGAACTTTAGAGAACTTTAGAGTTCTTTAAAGCATCTTAGTTGTTACCAGAATTACATTTTCTCTTGGTTTGTTCCTGGAGTCACTTCTCCAGTTTGGGGGCTGCAAGGACCACTGGCACCTCATCTCTCAACATCTGTATTTCCTCTTTGAGGCCTTCATATTTCTCAAATTTCTGCCTCTTCATTTTGATATTGCTATCACATCGGATTGCAATATTTTTCTCTGCTGCGTTCTTTTCTGCTTTGTTAGTTAACTTTCACCAGCTTGTAGGTCTGGAAGCCCCTCAAGACCTTAGTTCTATCATTCTCCATCACTGCTAATTAATCTTCATGTTCTCATTTCGAACTGAGTCTTCTATTTTGAAAGTGTTTTGTGCAGTTTCCTCTTCCTTCTTAATGCTCTTCACCTGATCTGTTTACTGTTGAGAGTGGTGCAGCAGTTAGTGATGATAATAAACTAAATATTCTGTAATGGAATGCACCGCTGTAACCATGGTTATTCAGTAAACCCTCATAAAACTATTTATGACCAGCAATAAAAAAATGAGCAACATGTCAGAATCCTCAACAATCACTCTCCATGGTGTTTCCCTCTTTACCTGAGGGGACCTCTTCCCTTTCCTCTGCAGATATTTACAATATGTCCAGATGTCTGGTTGCAGTGCTCAGTTTAGGGCTTTTTCATGTTTCAGTCATTATTACTGTCTCTTCATATACATGAAGTGTCTGTAGTAAGCTTTTTCATTCTTTATGAACATCATTGTGAGGTGCAGCCTAAACACACCTTCATTTTATAGATTCTACTACAATTTATGATTTAGGAAATTCTGAATTCATCTGTGTTTTCTGTGTAATAGAAATTAAAAGGTCCTGCTTTTCAGTCTTTTTGATCTTTGACATATTTTTATTACATTTGCCACCCCATGGAATGAGCTTTAAGGATACAATTTTTTGATTGAATCCATTACTTCCATTTTTGTTCAGTGAAACTTAGCAAATGTTATCTTTAAGAAATATTTTACCTGTAAGTGAAGTTATTCCAACAACCACTGGGAGAAGGATTGTTTTCTCAGAGAATTTTACTCTTTTATTGACTCTATTAGTATGGAAATTAAATGAAAAGACAGAGCCAGTGCCAGGCCCAGCCAGTCCACCAATACTGAAGAACAAATGATGCACAACCAATGCTTTAGTTCCTACTATATGGCAACTGCAGTCCATCTGTAATTCATACACTAATCCTCTTTCCTATTTTACTCTGTAAAACATTTGAATGTGGTTTAACTTGAAGATGAAAGTCCACCTGCTGCCTTGAAAAAGCAGCTTAAGTCAGCAAGAATATTATATTGGTCTAAACATTGTTTTTGAATTCATTAATCTTGAATTGTGAGTTTGAGCTTAATGCTGCAAGTAAAACCCAAAAAATATTTCACAATGTGCAAGAAAGAAAATTCCCCCACCTAGTTAAAGAGCACATATTTCTCTAATTTTAAGTTAAAATAACTACTTATTTTACTTTAGAATAATTAAAATTCTTGTTTCAAATTGCAAGATAAAAATTTCTGATCTGATAAGGAATTTTATTAAACATCACATTGAATTCTGCTCAAAAACATTTAGTGTGAAGAGGACATTATCCTCAACCATTAAAATAAACATTTCCCTTAATAACACACGAGTCAGATCAATGAAACACGCTTTTATCTCAGGATAGAAAAACATGCCGCTAAGCACTCTGGGAAATAGTTTTTACTGCTGTCTTTTTTAAAGTGCCAATCTAATAACTCCAATTTATTCAACTCTTGGAGGTTTAACAAAATTAATAAAAAGTTAACACAACTTGCAACTTTAGTTTATCTTTCACAAACTCACACATTTAGGTTCAAAATCTAAAACGCGCTAAATTTATTTGATTTAAAGAGTAGAAAATAGTAGACACAACTAAATGTGGCTCAAATGTTTGACAGTGTACTTGTCAGGTCCGTTTTCTGCATTTTGTTTGTCCATCCTCCACATGTTTTCTTCAGTTTACCTCAGGAATTGACATTTTTAGGCTCTCATTTTGAACTTTTAATTCTTTGTAAAACTTAAGAAATTTGGGAGCCCAGTTCTCTTTCTTTTTTTTACACAGTAAAAAAAAAAATATACCATTTGCAAAATTCTACAACAATAGCATATTAGTGTGCTCTAAATAGGCCCATAAAAAAGGCCTATCTTGTATGGTTTGTTTCTAAATTGATAAGTACTTTGCTTGTTAATTGCGTTTTTGACTAGCTCATGTGTTCATAATGAGCATCATGTCATTTTAGTTGCTTCAGCATTGTTGTGGGACAAATGCTTCTATTTTTACAGGCTCATTAACAAAATAACTGAACAATCAATGAAGATGGATTTCTTCACAGCACTCACACTACCTCTTTTCTGTCTGCTTGCTATTATTTGGCAAGTGTTGAAGATGTTTTATATTTTCAGTGCATATGTCATTTTCTATCAATAAGCAGTGGTTTATGTAGAATTATGGCCGTTTAGGAGGAAGAGGGCTTGTGGCTAACAGTGTGGCTGTTTAAGCAGGAGGGATTGAGAAGCCTCAGTTTAGAACGTGTTTCTCTGGTTGGATGAAATGCCTTACATCTGGAACTCGAATACTTAATATGACTAAACAGATGTTTCAAAGGAAAGGTAAGGTCTGGCAGACGGGAAACTGAAGGTGTTTGTTGACTTGATGGCTCACTTTTACTGGCGCATTGCTTCCTTTACCTGCTGCTGCATGCCTGTAATCAAGCTACAGTCAAAACAAACCCAAGAAGTGAATGTAACACATTAACTTAGGAAGTAATATATATAGAAATTATTTATTCTGTCTCTGTGTTTTCTGACAAAAACAAATGGATAATTATTTACTGTTTCATCAAAACTGTCCAGGATAAACAGGAGAAATGTTAAAGTAAGCCTGTCTCTCCATGCAAACACAATGTATATAACCTTATTTATTGGAGACAGTATTTTTTAGCAATAACTCAGGGGTACCTTGATTCAGAATTGAGTTAAAAAGTTGATATCTGCTGTTCTGAAACCGAAAACCCTGTGTATCACAAAGCCGGTTAGGTTAATTGAGAGTAACTGCATGTTACTCAGAACTTGCTAACCCTGCTTTATGAAACAGGGCTCTGGTGTCATGCTGATTCTCAAGGGTTAAATTTGTAGGTTATCATACATTTTCCATTTTTGATTCTGATTCAGCACTAGCTGTTGACACAGATTTAATGTTTAAATACTGTGTATTTTACACGTTACTGGACAAAATGTTTACTTTTAACTATCCATCCATCCATTTTCTGTACACCCTTGTCCCTAGTCGGGAGGTGCTGGTGCTTATCTCCAGTGAACGTTTCGGGCGAGAGGCGGGGTCACCCTGGACAAGTCGCCAGTCTGTTGCAGGGCATACTTTTAACTATTTGTGTTATTTTGAATGAAGAATGCTGTAATATTGTGGAATTGTAGTCATTTTCCGACCATTCATTTGAATCATTTGAAGATTTTTTTTCTCCAGCCACCACTAGTTAGGACCCTTTCTATTCATTATTTACAGACTGTCTCAGACTCATATTCATTAACTTTAACTGCTATGCTGATGACACCAAGATTTGTAGTTCCCCTTAACCTAATTTCAGCCTTCTATTTCCCTTCTTTACTATCACTTGCTGATTAAATTGTGGTTCTCCTTCAGCCACAACCTTTCCATTAGCATTGACAGTTCCTCCATCCTTGCCTGCCCTTAGATGAGGAGTCTGGCTGTCATCCCTGTCAGTATTTTGGTCTCACACAAGTAATACCACCTCCACAGTATCAATCAACTCTGCCCTTTCCTCACTTCATGCTGCTGCCATCTTTATCCATAGTCTCGTCATGTCACAGACTGAGCACTGCAACTCTTTACCTTTGGGTCTTTGATATTGGAATCAAGGACTTTCTTTCCAGATTCAGTAAAAACTCTACACTTGTCTGTTTAGACTTTCTGACCATCTTTGACATAGCCTCTGGTTGTTGTCTGTTGTAGGTTTGCCACATTGTTTAATTTTAATGATAGTTCATTGATTTATGTGATCTATAAGACGTGTTTGGGTTTCAGCAATGTGCCCTCGACTGATTCAAGCTGAAAAAGTTGGATCTGGGAACATTGTCATTGGTCAGTGCATTAGTTTTAGTTTCATGACATTAAAGCTGAACATTGAGACCAGATGAAGATCAAGCATAATTTTCTCACCATAATCATAATTGGTTAACATCTTGAGTATTCAATTCTGTACATAATCATATAGATTCATGGCGTGGTTGTCCCCATATATCATAATAGTCAACTCATGACCTTGGTCAATTTTAGAGCCATACTGATTAGAATGGCTATTACCAGTCATGGTTGTGGCCTCATATGATAATGAAGACACACTAGCTGCACTTCTGACACAATTAAGTGAAAAAAGCTGATTAAAACCTTTTTAATTGAAAGCCTTGCTGTCAGATGAGAGAAAACAAAGTTCAGCTCTGCTTACCTCTATTATTACTTGCTATCTTTATGTGAAAAATGTGTGAATTACACATTTCTGTCTTTGGCAGTTGCCTAAGGGACCATTTAGCATACATTGGTTTTCCTTAAAGTAAAAGGGCTTTAGTTAGCAATTCTCATGTCCCAGAACAAATAACAAAACTGCTGAGTTTTAAAGGCAGCTAACAAAGGAGTTTATCCCCAAGCATCAAGATGGCAGTTACCATAATAATGAATTATAAGATGAATTATACACAGCTCTAATGTACAACATTTTTATTGTTTCTTGACTTGTGTTCATTAGTAGTATTGTTACTTAACTATGAACTAAAGTAGTGATCTTACATAATTCAATTAAAAATGAAATTGTTTCTTTTTAAGGCTCAAGTATAAGAGATGTACATATATATGCTTTGTTTGCGTGTGTGTGTTCTGTGGTTCTGGGTGTGTATGTATAGGTCACAAAAATGATTACTAACGAAGTGTAAGTAATTAGGTATCCTCTGGACTTCTGGGTTGCTAGATAAGTATAAGTAAGCAATCTCTGGACGTTCTAAGTATGCTCTAAATTTGTAAAAGTAATCAGTACTCCACAGTTTCTAAGTCATAATAAAAACTAAGTGTTCCTATTTTGGAAGAATTTTTTCTGGATTCAAAGTTTGTTCTAATTCCTTTTCTGGGTTGCAATAATAGGAGTCTATCTGCATAACAATCTACAGATAGACTCCTACTATATGCAATGTGGTTTCATAGGGCCATAAAAACCACATTGCTCAGCCTCCCGGCAGAAGTTCGATAAGATGTTGTTATCAAGTCATGTCCTTGGGAGCGCTCAGCTCCACAGCTGCATGGATAACAGGAGGGGGTGAGGTGGGAAGGAGCATTATGTTTACATATCTTGAAGGAGATTGGAAATATGCAGCACTTCCAAGGCAACATGGGAAAAGCCAATTCATATACAAAATGTTTTAGATCAGGTAGATTATAAATTTCAATCTTCCCTAAAGTAACTCTGATAAATCTCAGTTCCCAATAATCCAAATTAGTTCTGTCATTCCACTGAACCGAAACTAACAACTTCTCCAAGATCGACTCCATCCTGTTGGTGAGTTTTTGAGTCCTGAGCTGGGGTGCGAGTCTCAGCAAGACTCACATCCAACTTGCGTCTCTGTCCACACCATCAGTTTGAGTGTTCACTAGCCAAATCCGTCACAAACTTGTTGAAATGCCAGGTATCTGCAAGTTCCAAACAGCAAAAATCCTGTTATCATGATTAATCCAGGGTGGATCCCACTGGGTGTGTCCCCTCAGGACATGAGGGCTCTCCTGTGCTGAGTCTTGTCGTTGAGAAAATTTCATCAATTGCATTGAGAGACCGGTTGAGCAGATCCATGATATGTAGATTTGGAGGATGTACAAATAAAGGCTCCAAAATATAGACAAAAACAGAGCAAGCAGAGGAGGCAAGGGCAGGGAGGGAGCAGAGGAAAAAAGCGTCCGCTTTCACTGAGAGCAAGACAGGAAACACAGGTGATTCTAGTTAAGTTATTTCTTTATTTAGTCTTTCTAGTTGCTCTTACTCTGTGTTCTTTCATTGTTTCCCCTCATCTTTGTCTTTTTCTACTTTACCATGTTTTCTTTTAGCTTAGTTTTAGAATTGTTTCCAGTTCCCTACTTCTCTCACTCTTTTGTGTTTCCCTGTATATCTATGTAGTTTCTTTGTGCCATTTTTGCCCTGCCCCTCATTCTCTGCCATTACTTGTCAGATTCTTATGTTTACTCACCTCAGTCCTTTGTGTGTTGCTGTTGCTACCCCATGTCTCCTGACTGGAAATTCTTTTGGTTTAATTTTTGCTGCTACCTTGGATCTCCTATTTTTTTTTTTTTTTTGTTCAGCGTTTTTTCATTAAGTCATCTAACTCAGTTGCTGCCACCACCTCTATGCATTTGGGTCCACATTTCAACAACCAACATCATAACAGATATTGAAGGGAAAAGTCAGAACAGGAGCAGCTTGGATAATGTATGGTGATTTATTCACTTAGGAGAGATGTTGATTTCAAGCAAGTTTAAGAAGTGCTTTATATTGTTTTAGTTTAGAGTATTTGTGGTAATTTGAAGGAAGTGAAAAGGTAAACTGTCCCAAGTGGGGCCATGCCAAATGAAATGCTGCATGCTTAGGAATTTCAAAGTGCACAGAATGTATGTACATAATTCATGTTCTTTGGTGTAAATCAGTTATTTATGTGGAAAAGGATGCTCAGAACACAAACACTGGTCTTTCTGTATCTCTGGAGGCACATGGTGGGTGTGCTCATTAACAAGTTTCAGCTTTCTTCCAGTGGTGAAAAGTTTTAATGTTGTCATGATCAGAACACTTTTATCTACACAAGCAGGGGTTGAACTTCCTCTTCGTGTGGAAGTTTGATCTTCATTTTCTTATTCACTTCTGTCTCATTATTATCCCACTGCTGCTAACATTTAACATTCCCACCCAGCTCATCTGTTGGAATTTATTCTTTTGTACATGCAGTTTCTCCGGAAGCGGAAGTGATCTTTGTCCAGTTTTAAGGTTTTAATTCCTCTTCAGATGGTTTGGCTTCTAAACTGAGTGAAAATGAGATCCAAAATGTTTTTCATTAGGCATCTAAATCAGACAGAAACACTTAAATGCATCAAACGTAATTTCACTCATGTTGTCTGAGTCATCTATTGATCTGTTTTTCAGGTTCTTCGTGTACTGCTAAAAGAAAAGGAAAAGTATTTATTTTTCTTTCTTAGTTTTTGTGCCCAGCATTCAGTTTTAGATATTTGTATTAATTACAGTTATGTTTATTGAAAACAGACCATCTATTGTAAGAATCTTAACTGCTAGCTCTATACCTCCATGTCAGTTCCTCTCCCGAATGTAATAACACACTGGAAGCAGATTGCAGCAGCCAGCCTTAACATCAGTTGTCTTCACATGTTTAATTTTGCGTTTGATCATCACTAACAGCCCTCTAGTCGATGTGAGTAAAGAGTCAATTTTTCCAGAGTTGATCCTGTTTTCCCTAACATCTGTTATCCTCTACTGGGACCAATCCTGATTGATAGCATTCCATCTTTTCTTTTTAAGGCTTAGAGTCGATCCCAGTGTGTTAGATTATGTTCACTTTGCTCACTTGCTTTCTGAGAACTGACCACAGTGACTCAGTGAGATTCTGATCTGTAGAGTTTCATAGACATGGGTCCAAAATGTAATTGTTTTGATCTCTGATCCATTTTATCATTTGTACCTTGTGACATGGTGCTCTGTCATGCTGGAAAATGCAGATTATCACCACATTTTCTTTATATGGCAGTTACTTTTGATTTTTTTTTTTTGATATCACTCTGCATTCATGAAAATGTTCCTGGGAATATTTGAGAGTAAGACCACTCCTTTGGATAACATCAGGATTCTTATCTGTCAGTGATGGGGACCGCTAACAAACGAGTTAGTTGCATTAACACTAAAGCACTAATCATAAACATTAGCTCTGCTAATTCCAAAGCACTATGCCAGCACGTTATTTAGTGGAAGCTAAGGCTAAAGCGCTATCTTAAATTCAAGTGATATCTTGAGAGACTATAACCTTCAAGCACCAGTGACGGACAAAACCAAGTAACCACTTATGCACTGTTGCCAATTTAGTGACTTTTCAGTGATGGTCTAGCAACATTGTTTCAAAACAGCTACTAGCGACATTTTTCTGTGCTATTAGACACTGGCAACAACACATAAAGCATCATTGAAAAAGTAGTTGCAGCGAGCAGTACAGCTGATCCCAATAACTACTTTCCTTGCTGAGGAGTTGGCAATAGTGCACTCTTTCACAATACCTTTTTTTCAGAAATGAAATAAAACACTGACAGTAGAGAACAAGATATGAGTAGAATATTTACAGTTTAAAGTCCAACAAAAAATTATGGGTTTCATAATCAAGAGAAGTCTATCGATGGAGGAGAGAAGTTAGCTGATCACTTTGTTCCATAGCAAAAAATCAGGACTATTTTTTGTCATAAAGGAACATTTTTAAAATTATACACCTCATTGTAGTTATTCTATCTACGTTTCTTCAAAGCATGTTTGTGTCACTATTGAGTCTTTTGGTCACCCCTGCAGGTTCTATGTGGGTTTCCAGAACAGCTTAGGTCCTCTGTCTCGCCTGTTGTCTGGATACTGGTGGTTGAGCCTTTGAGTCCTTGTTTCCTGGGATAATTCTCTCTGGACATCCTGCTGATACTGGATCAGATCTCAATCCGTGTCTAAGCAAATTTTGTGGTGTAGAGAGGTGTGCATTCTGAAGTAACATCCCCCAGGTTTATAAGGACCAAGTGTTCCTGAGCGGAACAGTCATTAAAGCTGTCAATGGTTTAATGCTGTATTTGATTCATATAAAATTTAATTGTTGAACAAACTCTGCATACAGATAGACCATTTCCACTGTGAAGTTTAATCATGTGGCGATGTGCTATAAATAAAAGGCTCCTATTTATTTGATGGATGCCTGTGCATCTGTGTATAAGATAAAATTTAATGTTAATGGTTTATCTTTTAATGTCCAATAAAAGGTATAAATAATAAGTGAAAATAAAGGGCACTGAACTGACAATGTGATTATCTTTCTTCATACGTTTGCTGACTTGTGCTTTTTCTTCTCTCTCTTTTCCGTTGCAGAGGACAGACCTCTCTACATAATCAACCCTTAAACCACAATCGCCACTGAGCCGATTCTCCTGCATCTACAACTCAGAATGACAGACACTCTTCAGTGAATGGCGGCTCCACCCCCGAGAATTGATGTTTGAAAATGAGAGTGTTCATCTTTCCTTCAGAGGATGCTGACGGGACCTTTTGGAGGAGTGTTTTCCATCAAGTGAGGAATATTTCTCAGATGTGCAGGAAGAAAATGAATGACTGCTACCGTTCCTCTGGATGGTTGGAGCTCACTGGGTTATAAAAAGGGCTGTTAGCAACTGCAACCACCATCTGCAGAAGTCACCCTGGATTTTGTTTGTGTTTGCATCTGCATGGCATAAGTGGGAAAGCTTAACTGAACATATTTTCATTAAGGATAAAAAACTAAGCTGAGAACTGGCAATCATGTGTCAGTGGAGGCACCACTCAGAAACTTGGAGTGCTCTCTTTCAGACTGCCAGGAACAGGGGCAGGAGGATGGGATGTGAACCAATTAGAAGTTCACTGGGCATGGGCTTCTGGGTGTTTACACTAACATGGGTTGGACTGCTGCTTCTGCTGTGTCCGGTTGCCGTGTTGGCCGAGAAACTGGACGAGAATGACCCGGTGGTCACAACTGCCTACGGCAGGCTGCGCGGCATCAAGAAGGAACTCAACAATGAGATCCTGGGGCCAGTCATCCAGTTTCTGGGCGTCCCCTACGCCACCCCGCCCACCGGCGAGCGCCGTTTCCAGCCTCCGGAGCCGCCAGCATCGTGGTCGGACATTCACAATGCCACGCACTTTGCCCCGGTGTGTCCTCAGAGCATTGTGGAGGGCCGCCTGCCAGACGTTATGCTGCCAGTTTGGTTCACCAACAGCATCGATGTGGTGTCCACTTACGTTCAGGACCAGAGCGAGGACTGCCTCTATCTCAACATCTACGTTCCCACTGAGGATGGTGAGTAGGCCTGCAGGCCCAGCGGTCAGGCCGGTTGTGGAAGGGCTGAGAGAAATAAAGCCACAACCATCGCTTAGAGAGCATCTGTGTTGTTGGGAAGTGTTCAGTGTGAGAGTGCATCTCTGTCTGATAGTAGACAAAAAGCATGACCTTTGCATGTTTAATGTGCATGCCGGTGTTTATCCAACCTGAGAATGTGGAAGTGATTTGTATAAGAGAAAGCAGTGTGCACATGTGTTGACAGAACTTTAATGTCCATTCATAGCTTCTCCCATCCTGTCCTGTCTGACCTTCTCTACATCCTCCTCTAATTCTTCCATCCCATTTCTTGATCCTCTTTCTCCTTATTGCCTTCACTACACCCCCCATGTCTGTACCTCATCATAACGTATTGTGCTCTGCCACAAAGGCCACAGTTCATTAAACAAGACAGTCGTTGTCATGATCATCACTGATTGATTTTACTGACTGAATGACTGGCTGGCTGACTGATAGACTGAATGCTGCTCTGATTGAGCCGGCGTGATTCATTCTTTCTCTCCCTTCCTTTGTTTTTCCTCTCCTTCCTCTCTAAGGAGAAAGGAGACAGTCAATCTGCTCTGTGTGTTTGCGTGGGTGTGCGTGTGTGTGTGTCTGTGCATGCTGGCTCCTGTGTGCTTTGCGCGTCCAGGAGCTCCATGTTATTCTTTAGTTTTCTATTCATTTTACAGTCAAAAGAATATCCAAGGAATGTGCCAGGAAACCGGGCAAGAAAATATGTAAACAAGGAGGTATGTATGATCTAAATGCAACCTTCACTATGCCACAGAGGGAAGAAGGAAAACTCTGGGACTATGAGGAAGAATTGTGCGGTATGGCACCCTGTATAGGGTGTAGCTATAAGCCTGAGGTCTACAAATCATTCATGGCATGACTCAGGGCGACCAGAGAGCAGATCTTTGCATATGTTGGAAAGTCAAGAAGTCAGAGTCAGTATTCTGACTGAATATATATTAAGGTTTATCAGAAAATATTGTTAAAGATTCAAAGAAACTATTTTCTTCTGATTCGTCACGTCTGATGAGAGCTAGTGCTGGGTGATATATCAGTTTTATCAATTAATCAAATTTTTGGTTTTCGAAGATTTTAGTTTTGGAAAATTTCAGAGTGATGCCAGCTCACCCAGGGCGGCCATTTTGTTTAACAGATGTGTTTCGCATGCTCTATTTATTTGGATTTTAAATTCAACTTTATGATGGAGTATTAGGGTAAAGCAAGGATTTTTTTGTTTTAATTGCAAGAGTAAAGTTGAAAATAAAGTCAATATAATACAGGAATTAAGTCATTATATCACCAAAAAATAAAGTCAGAATATTCAGAGAATGAAGTAGTAAAATTATGAGATCTCCAACACACAAAACCTCCTAAAAATTCACAAGTAATGTTGATCATCTGGAAGGTATACTTTGTTGTTGGTTTTACAGATAATATCTACTAGAAATATTTTATTTTCTAACACATCAGCATCTAGTCTTTATCAATAGCAGGAATATTGAACCAATTGTACAAATAAATAAACACACAAACCGAGCTGCTCACGCCAGGTCTATCAAGGGTTTTTTTTCTCATTACAACAACTTTTTATTGTAATTTAAAGACAGTTTTATGGTAAAATTGAAACTTTATATTTCCAATAGTATTATTGTTATTACTACATTTTCACAATATAACAACTGGCCCAAATACTCCATCGCACCACTCACAGAAGAGAATGGTGAGAAAAAAGCAACTTTTTGAAAATATTTTTTGTCATTTGTAAATTCTTGTGTAGAAAAGAAAGCGAGGAACAAAAAAATCTAGAAATAAATATGGGAAATTGGGTCCTGTATGAAAAACATCTGAGATTTTATTTTGAAGGCATATCGCCCAGCCCTAATCAGACCCGAAAGCCCTGAGTCATGTGTGGAAGTTGTCGACCTTTATGATGGAATGACTGCAACGCTCAGGGATGGACGGGAGTTCTGATTGGCTGCCAGATCTGAGGTCAGGAGGTGTGTGGTAACAGTGTGGCGGGAGAGCAGCATATTACATGAAGGAGAGCTCAAACAACAGCACACACACACACGCACACACACGCACACACAAAGATGTAGCTGTACCCAGTATTGAACAAGATGAGCTCAGGGTGGACCTTGAGTGTGTAATCTCCATTAAAAGAAAGCAGGACTGTGTTCACGTTGGCTTGGCTCACTGTATCAAGCTCTGTTTCATCAAGATAATGCCCTGCACTGCCCTCTCTGTGTCTTTCTCTCTCTTGCTTTTTCTCTCTCTCTCCATCTCAGGCAATCCCTCTCTCTGGATGCGAGGACATGTTGGAAGTGTGAGTGTGTGAGAGCAAAGAGATACCGACAGTGTCCTTGATTGGGTCTGGGTGTTAATGTCATCGTCTTGGCAGCGACTCATATTGTCACTTATTGTATATCCTTTAGCTTTTTATTAGACAAATACAAATCAATCTGACTGGTCTCCTCAAATCCTAGCATCATTTATCTGCTCTAACATAGCACANCGTACACACACACACACACGTACACACACACACACACACACACACACACACACCTACACACACACACACACACACACACAGAGAGAAAGATATTGATGTAAATTGGGAGATTACAGAAGCTTACGCTGGATATTAGTCACACAGCATGGAAATCACTATTTAGAAACCAAGACCCATACAACATCCTGTATCTTTTTACTTTATGATGAAAGGAGATTAGGGTTGAAAACAATGTCTGAGACAGGAAAAGGACAGTAAGATGGCAGGCCAGCTGCTGAGACTGTTTTTACAGTAAAGGCTGTTTTTGTTGTTTCCTTGGCTTATCTTCACCACCCACAGACGGCACAGAAAGACAAATAATCACTTGAAATTTCAATTTACCTCTAGTGGTCCCACACTGTAATTGATGTGTCATAAACTAAGCTGTGTGCAGGTGTGCTGCTCTCCTCGGCTCTGTGTTTCTGAGCTCTCGGTTTTAGAATCACAAACAGAACAAATTCTGTGGGTTTAGAGCGAAGATGCTCGGAGAGTTAAGTGGGGGAGGGGGGGGGGATTGTGACCAGGAATCCTAAAAGTGCTCTGGCTCACACCAGAAGTTGAAGTTGGGATGGAAATGAGGAAGCTCTGCTTCAGCTGGGCAGAACCAACAGAGGAGTTTCAGATCTGCTCCGACTGGAGACGGTCAGGAGGAGAGCGCAGCACTCACCTCGTCTTTCATCGTCTTCTAAAGGCCTGAAGTTATTTCCACTGGTACCTCGTGGTTGATATCAATCATCAGGTACAAATCAATCAAATTAATATTTGTTAGATGCTGTTCTTTTTTCAATTAATATATTTTTGTTGTCATTATACATGGCACAGTCAAAGTGTAAGAGGCTGTCCCTCAAGAAAAAAATACCATAAAGTCAAACAGACAATAGACATAGCAGCTGCAGCAGAAAGGAAGAACTAAAACATTTTACACATATTTATGCTTTGTGCTTTCTTAATTAAATTTTTTTATAACCATGGTTGGGTATTTGGGGGGAATGTTCTTTTCAAGTTTCTCTCTAGAAACATTTTTGGAAAACGGACATTTTTTATTTCTTCTGTGTTTAAATTGTTTCTGAAAAGTTGTCAAAAATCTGTACCTTCGCCCCAGTCCCATTTATGTAAACTGCCATACTTACATAAATGGGACAGTGATCAATGAAAAGTATTTTTGCTTGTAGAAAAAAAATAAATATGAATTTTAACTTAATAATAAACAATTTAAATTGATTATTATTAGTGTTGCTGCCAGCTTCTGACACTCCCAGGCTTGGATAATACAAACTTATGTATTGAAGCAATTTCTATTCATATGAGGGAGGGGGGCAAAAGCTTTTGATTAAAGCTCACAAAAATACTGGCATTAAGGGCTTCAAATATTAAATAATTTATGAGGATTTAGGTAAATTCTTTCAGATTTGTTTAAAAAAGAGCATAATATTTGTGGTGAAGAAAAAAATGAGCAGAGCCAAAACCATGTTGTGATCAGAGCTGTTGTCCTCAGTGCCATGCTGCATGTGTTACTACGGGTTTCTGCTTTTATTAGACAAATACAAATCAATCTGACTGGTCTCCTCAAATCCTAGCATCATTTATCTGCTCTAACATAGCACACACACACACACACACACACACACACACACACACACACACACACACAAACACACACACGCACATGTGTCTGATGAAGGTTTGGACAGAAGGCTGAAGGCCACCAGAGTGGGGGGTTCGGGGGGGGGGGTGTTTAATCCTGATGAAACCATTTATTCCTTAGTCTTTACCCTGGTAGCATAGATAGAGCGCAGAGACAGTGAGTTCCATCCCAACAATGCTTATTGCCATGGCGACCTGCTGCAGACGTTTCCTCTCTGCAGTGAAGTCGGCGTTCCATGCTGTTACACTACACACCAGGATGGACTCCACTAAACTGCTGCAGATGTTAAGCTCTAGTTTTCAAGTTGTTTACCGGCTTGGTACCGGTTCACCACAATTTCACTGGATCACTACTTACAGCAGGGGTGCCAAAAGTGGGCCCTGGAGGGCCGGCATCCTGCATGTTTTAGTTCTCTCCCTGGTTAAACACATCTGGATCCAATGATGACTCGTTAGAAGGCCTAAGAAGAACATTGATATGCTGAAAAGGGTTTTACTACCACCAGGGAGAGAGCTAAAACATGCAGGATGCCGGCCCTCGAGGACAGACCTTGGGCACCCCTGATTTACACTATCATTTTCACATTACTTGGTTTGATGGTTCACCCTGTGTTTGTTTGAACAGTGGCTTCCACTCTCCCCCCCTGAACCATGGCCGGCTCAGTGTGTTGTCACCAGACGACTCAGGAATAGAAACACAAATTGATATAGAAGTAGATAAGGGAACAATAGCAGCTGTCCAAACTGACAATATTGGGAAAGAGTGGTGTCAGACTAATAGAGCTGTTTTTCCTTAAACAAGCAGTTTCCAGACACTTCAGCAGTTTGTTCTCAGACTGCTGCTTTGTTGTCACTTCTCAGTACTAAATGCACCTCACAGCATTCCAGTTTCAGTCAGACTAAAACTGATGGGTGGTTCCAAACCCATTTCAAAAAGACAAAATGATAAGTAGAAATAAAAAAAAAGCATATAGCTTTGTACTGAAGACTTGAAAAATTAATTGTTCACATTTTAGCAAAAACACTTGTCATTTTTTAAATATATTTTTAAAATCTAAATTCATCTATCTGAATTTATTTAACTCAGTTTATCATGTATTCTTTACTCACACAGATACATGGATAACTGATTATTGCTGGCCCCACTAAAAAATCTTCCTGTCAATTGCGGCAAACAGATAAAGTTTTGTTTTTTACATCTGTTGATGCTGAAGCACTAAGAGTTCCTTTCACAAGCATTTGACACGTTAAAAAAATAAGAAGAAAAAGAACAAAACTTTCCGACACCATAAGAGTTCTGGCGTGGTAGTAACCGGACACTTGTTCTATGCTCTGGTTTGTTCAGAGGGTCTCTTTGGAACTGCTCTAGTTCTTCTGACTTTACTTTAGTTACCATCTTATTCTCCTGAAACTCCCACCGTCGCCACTTTTTTTTTTTTTTGCTGCACGGTGTGACTAGCAGAAAATGTTTAGGTTGAGAGAGGAGGGACTCATGGTAAACAACACTCACTGTGAATTAGATGCTGAGGTCTTGTTAAATGAATGACAATTTATACTTGATGGTTGTGATAGAACCATTTAACCACCGTAAATTGAAAAACTCTGATACATTGAGTATAGTCCACACATCGCCCAACCCTACCTGGGTTGTGGGATCGTCATAGCAACCTGTTGAGTATTCAAAGTACAGACTGAGGGTAATGGAGAATGTAGCTGCACATGTCTGCAATTACAATTATTGATGTTCTTTGAGTCCTGTAGAGCGTAGCGAGGACATCACAAAAGAAATAGTTTTAGACCTATTTGAAAGTGACATTATTCTGAAATTGCACTATTCCTTCTCCAGAGGTGCTTAAAATAAAAGCTCTTCTTAACGTGATTTTTGTCCATGTTCGGACAGTTTCTCATTGTGTCTACAACATTTTCTTCCTTTTTCTTTCATGTTGGTGTCCTTCCTGCCTCTGCTTCTTACATCTGTCTTGATCAGCTTTTGCACCAGTTGGCCTTTTCCCAAGTGTTTCCTCTGGCTGTCCATTTTGACTTTTCACCCAACCATCATAGTTTCTTCCCATGTGCCTTTGTCTTGCCGTTGTCTTTTTTCTTCCTCAGGCTTCGTCCTAGTTTTTGCAGTTGTTGAAGGAGGTTCCGGTGGGAGGTGGCACACTCGTGTGCACACACACTGACTTGGAGAGGGAAAAATGCAAGAAAGAGAGAGGCGTGGACCTTCTTATGTTCAGGATTCCCTTGAGGATATCAGTCATGTCCGCTCACCGCCCAACTTTTTCTCTGCTTATTCTTTTTTTCTGTGTGAAGATTTTTTCAGTGTCAGTGTTTTTCTGAATGTTTTCATGGAAATTGAATAAGGTGTTTCTATCAGGGGAATAATAAGCTCTCTTGTAGAAAACAAATCAATCTTAATATATGGGGGAAATTGGTATTAACATGGTGATCTAAAAGACCCCCATGTTTTTACATTTAATGTCATTTACCTCTTTCAGATGTTTGCAAGCTGTGTATGCTGTGTGTCCACCAGATGCATTGGGTTTTCTTTTTTGGTCAATGGGATTGGATTCGTCAACTAGTAGTCAGTGTTGCCAAATTGAGCGGGTTCCAACCAACTGGGCTTCTTCTGAACATATTGTGATGAAAAAAAACAGGTTTGTGCAGGTTGTTAAAATTTGGGCTACTTTTCAAAACACTTGGTGGATTTTTAGAAAGTGTTCAAAGAAAAATCTTGTCGAAATCATTGCCATTGTGAGTTGGGAATTTGAAAACTAAAACCTGACTGGTGAGACTCTGCCTTTATGCATGAGACCAGGGGCCTCATGCATAAAGCGGCGTGCGCAAAAAAAATGTGTGGCGTCATATTTTACGCACAAGTCTGCATGTATAAAAAGTAACTTTGCGTCAAGTTTTGCAGAAATACACGCACAGGGTTAGGGTTAGAATACCTTCCTCTTGGGAGAACCAGAGAGATAAAGCTTTTTATTTTCATCAAGCACACAGTAAGTTTTAGGCTGAGGTTAAAATCTTTCAGAAAGGTTCAGATAACCTTTGCTTCTTTGTTTCCCCAAACCTTTTTATTTTTTTATTTTTTACCATATTAGAATTTTGAACTTTCCAAAAACCCCTAAAGCCACCAATGGGAGTCATGTTTAGCCTCCTGTGAGGGGAAATTTTGTGAATAATTCATCTCACCCAGGTAAAATTCTAAAAAAGAAATTAAATCTAACAATTTCAGAAATTCAAAGAATTTTCCTAAAATCTTGTTAGTATGAGCAACTTTTAGTGTTAGGAATCTTGGAGAGAAGAGGCTCAGAGCTTTTTTTATTACAGTATGTAGTTCATCCTCTGTTGACCCCTCCCGCCTTATGTTGAGACATTGCCAGTGCTTCTTCTTAGTTTTTGCTGTTGTGGATATGAACTAGTGTCAGCTCTTTTCAATCTTGGTTGCTTTAGTGTACAGTGTTAAAAAACGATCAATGTACAATCTCTCCTAAGCATGAAGTCTATGTGTGAAAATTCATGTTCAGTATTTTTCTAATCAGCTTTACCTTTAAAAAGCTTTTATATACAGTTTGAAATATGACATTAGCAGCTGAGCCTTTCCCTTTAGGATGGTTCCATTGCTGATAATCGGCTGCTGACCTTGTTGGTTTTAGGGATTAGTGAGAACTCTGTGGAGGGAGGCAACAGAACAGAACCTGCCTGCCAAGACAGGTGATTAGATTAGTCCCAATCAGTTGATAAGTGTTCAGAAGGGCTGCTCTATGAATGTTACGCACCGTCTTAAGTGTCTGACAGAGGGGAATAAAGTCCAACTGACAAGGTGACAACAAGGCAATATTTCTGGAAATCCACAAATAGTTTGGATTATCAACAAATTGGAAGATATGAATTGAATAACAGTATTTGCTGTTGGTTGATAGTATTTTAGGACAAACACCAGGCAGAAGAATTCATTGTTCTTATTGGCTCTGTCCTCCACTGGCATTAGGTGATGAACCCAAATTAAAATATCTGCTTCACAACACAAGACAACTTTATTCTTCTTGGTAGCAGGTATTTAATTTGCTGACTACAGTGAAATAATTTTGGAGGGATTTTGTGGAGTTATTCAATGACACTTTTAAAATCCCTCCAAGACATTGGTAAATTGCAGCAAACATGTGTACTGAAAACCATTTGAGCAGTCAAGAAGAAGAAACAACGTTTCTTATTGACATCTTGTTGCATTCGATTTCCAATTGAAGTGAGATATAAACCCAGAGAAACATGTTGCAAACCCAGACCAGGGTCTTTAAAAATAGCTAGTTATTGTTTAAATGAACATTTACACACATCCCACTCTGGTGCTACATTTTGTTTTTCTTGTGTTTTATGTAATCCTGGTACCCCCTTCAATAACCTCCAGACAAATACAACATCCCTCCATTATATCTGCACTGCAGAGATGCCAAGTCCTTAATTATGCTGAGATATTAAATTGGGTGTGGATGAATAGAGCAGGTTGCACATTGGAAAGCTGGCCTTCTACCCAGCTTCATTGTAGTCATACATACAGATTTCTTTCTCCTATTGGTACATTCAGTCCTTAGTTTTACAGCATAGAACTGTAACAGTGTTGTGATTCTTGTTTTTATGTCAGAACTATTGCTATCACTGATTCATATGTGCAGAATTCATGTACCACTATAATAAGGCTAAAGAATCCTTTTCCTATTTTCACACTGTAGCAGAAATAATTAGATTTAAATTTATGCCAGATTGCAATAGATTTTTTGGGCTTAGCAATGAACTAAAAACATGTTGCCTAGTCTCATGCTATGCTTTGCAAACACTTTGTCTGCACCGATGAGGATTTACTCTCTTCAGCATGACAAATGCTTAAACTAAACCAAGTATAATAGTTATTAGACAACTTGGGGACATTCACACCTTAACCACACACACCAACACACCTGCGCACACCCACTACTGCATCAAAGGCCAATACAAACATTTCAGAGGATGTGACAGCAGAATGTGATTTTCCACAAAATAAACATTATTTTCATATAGTCAGACCCACATGAGCTGTTTTGTAAACCCACACACATGGCAAGAAATATATGTTGTCAGATTTATTACTTTTTTAAGCTGCTCACAACTTGTCAACTTGTTACCCGCAGAGATGATGACAGCAGTACTTCCCATTCTGAAAGTGCAAAATTCTAATTAAAATGTTTAAGTGAATGAGAGTAATTTTGAAATATCTGTAAAGTCCCTGTTCTGGTTGCTCTGTACACCAAATATCTGATTCTCATTAAGTTCTAATCTGTCCTTACCTGATGAGACCTTCATCATGGTCCTGCTGCCTCTGATGTCTCCTCCCTCACTTTGCTCTTTCTGTGGTGCAGTAAAACTGCCCCTCAAAGTGATTTGTTTCCTTCAAATAATACTTATCACAAGTTACTACCCACCTCTGACAAGAAAACGTGGAGTATAAAATATTACAAATCATAAACAAATAAGATATGTTGGGAATAAATTTAAGTGACTTTTGGTTCAGACTAAACATGTTTGTTGTGTAATTTCAGAGTGAACATAAAGCAGATTAGCATCACTGGATGAGGCTAAGCCTCCTGAACCCACTGATTTGCTGTCTTGACTTAATTTCTTTTACCTTGAGCTCCTTTTCCCTCCTTTGAGCTGATAAAAAGCCCTTCTCCCCTTCAGAAATAGCTACTGTGACTCTCATCTGTAATATTTATGTGTTTTACAAACAAAAACAGCAGAAAGACACAACACTTTATGGCATAATGGGAAGTAATTGGATCTAATGTGCAGTTGTACCTCAGCATAAATTATTTAAAGGCGTGCTACCACTCTCTCTGCTGCAGCAGATGAGTCAAATTTAAGAAATCTCTTTCTATATAGTAATCACAGCTTCACAGAGGGTTGTACATCTTTTGAAGGTTAGGATTTCATCTGTTTTCCTGGCATTTTTTTAAATCATGAACGTGGGGAAACAGCCCTCTCTTGTTCATAATTTCAGAAGGAAGAATTTGTAACTGACTTTAATTTGAAAATTAATTGTCTCTGTTAGGCTATATAATGTCTAGTCCAACTTAATTTAATTTGATAAAAAGAGAACTAATGGCAGAAGAAGCAGATAAACAGAGTTTTAGTCTGAGCTGTTGCTCGGTAACAGCTGAAAGAAAAAAGCTAGTGAGTGTACAAAATGTCTGAGAAGATTTCAGATGAGAAAAAGCCTTGAGTTAAGTACTTAGAAGCAGAACTGTATGAAGTAATGCCGCAAGTTACAAAATGTTGCCTTCTGCTATCTTATAATTTATATTAATTTTTCAATAGAAATGGCATTCAGAAGGAAATATTGTAGGTCTGCTATACATGTTAGTGAATTCAGCTCAATACAAAAATGCTTTAATGATCCCAATGGGGAATGAAATGTTGCTGTAACTCATATTAATCTAATATTCTTTAGAGTTATTGTAGACGCTGTATGCAAGAGGAACCTAGTGGTCCAGTGTATTTGAAGAATCCTCTGATTGAAGACATTTTGTTTTTCTAAGACAGTCTTAGATTGTCAGGCCTGTCCACAATCTTCTTGATTTTATGAAGAATCCTTCTCCTTCTGATCAGAACCAGAACAGAACCAGCCTTCTTTATCAGGTTGCTGATCCTTTTTATGTCCCTGCTTCTGATGGTGCTGCCCCAACAGAAATTAAATGTTAAATTATTGAAGAGTAGTTGTTTTAAATATTACAGTATTACAAAACAATACATAAGTATTCATGTAATAATGTAGGTCTGGACACAGTCCATGTTTGGAGCCCTATCCTGCAGCCACAGGGTTAATGGTGACCTGATGTCATAGATTTGATGAGAAAATGTTTATTCCAGTCATTAGAGACTTGAGACTGTACTCTGACACAAAAGACTTGAGATTTGACTTGAAGTTGGAGAAAATGACTTGTGCACATCTCTAATGTATTCATGCTCTGATATGCAGACTGGTAGGAAAGTTGAGGTTAGGTGCTTTGCCTAAAGTCACATCAACTGGCTGGACAGGAAGCTGCACTCAAAGCCCAAATGTTCTAATTACGAAAAGGTCAGCACTACCACTGCTTGACTGCAGAATGTGTGGCGGTGATGGCTGAAGCTATTGCATTATTCTAAATCCAGAAATTGGTGCTTTTAGTCATTGTCTTTAATCAGACCATGAAAACTGATTCTACCTGATTCTGTCCTACAGAAACTAAAACACATGAACAGGACACAGACTTTTCAGCCTGTATGAAGCTCCATGTACTCTAACACTCCCACACACACACACACACATACACATGCGCACACACGGAGGCTTAACACAGAATAACAGTGTGCTCAAAGATGATACACTCAGTATCTACTCACTATGGGCTTATAGACCACAACTGTTTTACTTGGGAAGCTGTATTGGACATTAGATTAAAATCTCAGGGTCTCTTGTTTGTTTGTGTATGCATGTATATGTGTGTGTGTCAGCACACAAGAGACACCAATAGACACCTCAGCACCTTTAGATGCACAGCAGCTGTCAATAACTCATCACTTCCTTCATTAAGCTTATTGGCGTCCTATCAACTCTGCTGCGTGTGTGTTCCTCTGTTCTTGCTTGGTTTGTGATTTTTGTGCTATTTTTGTTTGTTCAAGGCCCATTTAACTTCCAGGCTGCTTTGTGTGTGTTTGATAAAGCCCACGCAAACACAATCTTACACCCAGGGATAAGTCCTGGTTTGCAGCCAGTGTAGGTGGGGCTTGTGGGGTCCATGCTGACAGATAAAAGCAAAGATGATAGAAAGTATGGAGTTGATGGAGGCAGAAGAGACGGTTGATTAAGTAAGCACTAAGAGAGAGGCGAAAGAGATGAGGGTGAAGAATGTATAGAGCAAAGTGATGAAGAAGAGGCAGACGCATTGCCTTGAAAATCTGTTCATATTACTTCTACTTTTTCACATTGGCACATTACAACCACTAGCTTTAAAATTTTATGTCACCGACTCACTGATGGGAAACTCAGGACAGGCTGTTTGAGTTATGTCTCTTCTACATCTAGAAGCGGACATGTACGGCCATTCTTCTTTGCAAAACAACTTAAGATCAGTAAAATGATCAACAGCCTTTTTGAACATTTTTCAATAGATTCTCATTTGGATTCAGCTCTGGGCTTTGACTAGATGACTAAATTATTTGATGTGAACTATTACATTATTGTTCATGGTGGAAATTGTAGGATCATTTTCCTAAATCGACCTCAGTTTCCAGTCTTCTGTAGCCTCTAATAGATTAGTTTCCAGGATTCCCGTTTTTAGCTTCCTCCATCGTCCCATCAGTGACCCCAGCTTCTTTGGTCCTGCATAAGAAATGCATCTGCACAGCATGATGCTGTCACCATCCTGTTGGGAGGGTCTCCTGCTGAGCTGTGCATGAGTGAAGCCATGAAGGAAACGGGCTCAGACAGTGTTGGTAGACAGTCGTGACCCTGGAGGTTTGTTGTCATGCTCTTTCAAGTTTTGAACGTCATTACAAAAAAAATTCCTCTGCGACATGATTGTGGGTTTCAGAATCCATACGCTGTCTTTCTTGAAATTAATTGAGTTGTAATATGACATAATGTGAAGAATTTTATTAAAATTCAATTTAATAGTAATATTTAAGTTAATATTTATTTATATTAATACTTCTTAATGATTATTTCATATTATCACCTGTTGTAGGTGACCATCCCAAATTAGCATAGTTTTTTTCTTGAAAGAACTAGTTTTGTTTTATTACATTATTCCTAGTTGTTCCCAAAATGTTTCTTGCTAAACTAGTGAGCAAAGTTGGGTAGTAACTAGTTACATTTTCTCAATTACATTTAATTGTGTATTTTTTATTTTAATATTTTTTTAAAAATTACTTTTAAGAGTATTTTTACTACACTGTACTTTTTAATTTTACTTGAGTCATTTTGTTATGAAGCATCTCTGTATTCTCTACCAACTGAATGAAAGTCAAACATGTTTTCACCATAAATTCCCCAGACAGAGACGCACATCTACAGTTTTTACTAAAGTTCCATAAATTGTTCTACTGACAGAAACTTATTTGGAAACATTTTCTTTTAACTGATTTTGTTATTTTATATTACTTATATGAATTATTTTAATTTTGGTCCTTAAATTCAAAAATTCCACTTAACTTTATATTTTGGTCCATCTAATGATGTAATTTTTTAATATTAAAAATGTATAATTTGATCAGTTACTCAGTACTTGAGCAGACTTTTTACTGGAATACAATTTTTTGGGTACTCTGCCCACCTCTGCTAACGAGTTAGTATCTACATTTATTTATATCCAATATGTCCTTTAAGCAATTCCCAAAGTTTGCTTCCTTACCAAACTGTTGTATTTAACTTAAAAAGTGCCTAATGCATTCCCTATGGAAGACATGTGAGGTCAAATGTTACTCTGACATCTCAGCAGCCGTCTGCTCAATCCACCAGGTGACAGGTGGGACACTCTCTGGACCGGCTGCCACTTTGTTACTCAGAGACGACAAACTGCTCAGTGACTAAGCTCAAAGTTCCCCACTTATTTTAGCAACGTGTTTTCAGACGGTGGGGAGAAACCAGGGAATCCTGGTGTGCATGGGGAGGACATACAACCTCAGTGCAATCGTTTCTCAAGACAGTTTCAGGCTTCAATTCTGCCAAGACAGAAGTTATTTAGTGATATAGATGCCACCAACTTTACACACACACAGCCTAGCTTTGTATGTACTTATTAGGGTTGGGAATTTATTGCATTAATTTCAATTAATTTTAGAGATTTTAACAGGTAAAAAATTTGAACGCAGTTAATCACATTTTTATTTTTTATTTTTTGTATACCTATGTTCCAAACCTTTGTATTGTCATGATTCTGATAAGCCTGTAAATCTGACACACATACAACATCAGCAAACAATGATGAAAGACATCAAAGTTACTTTTCTCTTCCCACTCGGGTTTAATTTCTACTGCAAAACCGATCTGATTGGACGCTGGAAAAGTCTACTGTTGTGTTCAGTCGTGCTAGAAGGAGTTAGCCTATCAGTGAAGCTATTCAAACCTAAAACAGCATCTCAATGCTAAACATGTAGCATCAGCACAGACGGCCCTAACGCTAATGTCAGTATCTACAGTCCACATTTCTATAGAAGTTCCTTGAATGACCAGGAGTTCCTGAATCTCTGGAGAGATGAATGGATAAAATAAAACTTTGATCCAATCAGATGGCTGAAGAACCTGAAGAACAGATTAAAAATAATTAAAATATGCCAGGGACATATGTTGTTAAGTTCAAATGTCTATTTATTTATTAAACAATTTAGCAGCAAGAAGGATTTTTGATTTGAAAATGTTTAATATCTCAATTATTTTTTATTAAAATGCAATTAGTTTCTTAATTGCAGACCCTTCAATTCACTTGATTAAAATGTTAATCAAGTCCCACCATTTGTATTTATATATCACATATAAAAATCAACTATCCAAACTTGAATTTAATTCAAACAACAATCTTGATGAGTTACACTTCATCCCTCACGGCCTTCAGCCCAGAGTGAGGCTATGACTGGCTTTTTATTTGCTTTATTTACAAGATTGCTTCATTTTTCTTGTCAGTTTTATCTTGGAGTTTTGCTACTTCTTCTTTTAATCCTTTGTTTTCAGTACTTAGGAGGAATTTCTCTACAACATTTTTATATTTTAACTTATAAAGACAGAAAAGAAGAATCTAGACATAATGATTAAAAACATCAGCTCTCCGGTTTGTCCAAACTTTGGTGGAACTGCTGTCCCAGAGTCATTTTGGTGCATCACAACTCACTGCATCTACCCCAGTAAATGACTTAGCTGATCACACTTACATTCTCCACATTAAAGCAAAACTTTTCAGGCTGTTGCGTCATGACTCCGCCTCCAAGCATTTCAAGTTCATGTAGGTTCTCATTATTTATTCATGAAACCATGTTATTCGCTGTATAAGCTAATCAAGCAATACATTAAGCCAAAAGACAGACGGTGTTACATAACTGCTATTATGCATCCAGTTGATTGGATAAATGGGATCTTTTAGTTATTCCTGGAATAAAAGCAGCGATATGTTTACCAGTGATCAGATTTACTTATTAACCTGACACCGTTCATGTCTGTGCTTTTTGGTACTGAACGTGCATGAATCTGATCATTTCCTTTTGCTTGTGCTGTTAAAATGAAAACCAAACAATGTGTAAAAAAAAAGAAAACAGCTGTGAGAGTCCAACACCCAACTCTCAGCGGATACAGATTGGTTTTGTGAAAATAGCCCTTGTAGTGGTATTGTTTTTAATCTCATTTGTCCAGTTTTTACTGTGTAGTGACAAGGACCCCCATGGGCTACACAAGTCATATTATCAAGGGCCCAAACTCAGCAACTCAGCCCATTTTACAATGTCTGAAAAATTGCAGTCCCAACACAAGTCAAGGCTGTCCTTCATGGGCAAATAGCTGACACTTTCTAAGAGCTTTGAGTTTTTGAGGATGAGTCACATGGAAAATGGGCAGACACTGCAGGTACTACCAGCCTGCATGCACACAAATAAAGAGAGAAAAATAGAACAGAATATATTGTTGAAAAAGTAAGAATGCAATACATGTATATAACTTGGTAAAGAAAAACAATCAAACTGTTTCTCTGTTAGCTTAATGTTGTTGGTCCGTGTTCTGGACATGACCAAGGTTGATTTCAAACTGAGACTTTTTATACTATAACAGCTGCTGCCTGACCAAATAGCGATAAGGTCAAATTGTGATTGACTAACCTTTCGGACATATGTAGCTGTCGGAATGTCCAGAGCAGAGCTCTCTCAGTTGGACTTGAGAAGGTTACATATAGCATTAACTCACCAACAAAGATGTTGCAATGAATTTCCCATGAACATCTGTCTGCATTTGTCTCACATAGTGCTGGTACACACTGTGGTGATGGTGGAGGCTGCAGCAGTGTGTCTCTCCACATCTCACTGAAACAGTCATGTACATCTGAGTACGTTAGTGAACTAAAATTATTGCTGAGGTAAAACCTACACTTTGATAAATCCGTTTTATTTTTTCTCTCTCTTTCCCAAAAATTTTACTTTAAACTAGAAACATGCGGGAACAAAATAAATCACAGACAGTATAAAACAAGATATAAACACAAATACAGTATCTTAGGCAGCATAGAACATCTAAATAATGTCTACATTAAATTAGTGCTTATGGTTGTAGTCTTTCAAGAGCAGATATAATTTAAAATTAAGTTAGTGCTTCAGCATTAGTTTTCACTAAATACAGTGTTTGTGTAGTGTTTTAGCAATAGCACTGCACAATGCAGTGCTAAACAACAAACATTAGTTAGTGCTTTAAGGTTAGTGTAACTAACATTTTAGTTAGCGGTGGCCAACACTGGAAATGATCAAATTATTATACATGTTCACAAGCCCTTCTCGAGATATATCGAGTGATATTTGCCCTTTTTAAAAGGTACAATGGGAGATCTGTTGACCTGAAAGGCCTTAACAAATGATTCCCCTTTTTTCTTCCCGTTGCTCCATGAATACTTCCAAAAGCATGTGAAAATGTAAAAAATACACTCTCAGATTTACATTTTATCAAAACAATATCAAAATGATTCAATGTAAGGGAAAACGGAGGGGAAACAGCTGTTTATGTTTCAGTCTAAAATGAGTAGATGAGGAAGAAAAGGAGAGACAGACGGAAAACGTGAGAGGAACCCTGCCTGCCCCCACCTCCACTCCCCTCCCAGCACAGCTGGGCCTGCTGTCATATCTGCCTGTCACATGGGATTTGACTAGAAATACTGGTTCTCTCTGTCTCCTCCAAACAGAAAATAGGCCACATCCTCTTCAACAGAGCCACTGCATCGTATTCTTTCACAGAAGGACATAATGCACTACGAAAACATCATCACACAACGCAAGTGAGAATTATTCACTTCAAATGAATGTAGCCAGAAACCATTAAGTTGTTTGTGGCTGCTCTTTATACGTAGAAGTTTGAGTAAATAGTGACTTTTTAACAGTGAAATGTTGAAACAGTCGTTATGTAGATATACTGCGTATAAAAGCATGATGAAATTTAGTTATGATACATTTTATTTAGCAAGCAAATGACCATGACCCAATGAAAAGAATGTATAATTTTGGGATTTGTTTTGTTGGGTTTTGTTTTGGGTGAATTTGGATCATCGCTGCTCTTACCAGGGATGAAATGGAGCAGCTGCTCCCCAATCTTTAGTTGGGAAAACACAATCAAGATTTTCTTTGCCAGTCTTTTGGACCCAATGAGGTTTTTTTTTTCTCACTACAGACAAATTTCTAATCTCTTTAGGAATACTGGTGTGTTTTTTAAACCACCAACTGAAAATGAAATATTAGAAATAATTTCTGAATTTCCTTCCCACCCTCCTTCATCTCTGATCAAAATTTCTTTAGGCAGAAATACCTGAAGCAACTGGCAAACCCAATAGATTTGGCTCAATTGGGGACCAAAACTGCAACATAATTATATTTTCATCTGACACGGTTCACTTTCTCATTGCACTGTGTCAAATGAACTAAACCCTTTTAACCTCATGTTCTCTCCTCTTGACTGTGGGGGCGCTGCACCAAGATCTACTGAAGGAAACAACATGAAAACCTCTGAACAAGACATGAGTGCAACTTCTTTCAAGCGCCTTCAGATTTTAGCAGTTGTATGATTTCTCTTTTGTTTTCGTAAAAGACCACAAGCTCTTTCTCCCACAAGCTCTGAAGGCACTTGTTTCTCTTGGTTGTATTTACCCAGAATGCCATGCATTGTAGTCTGCTTCCTGGAGCTGGAGCTGGTCTTCTTGGCATTCACATATTTATTCAAACTGCAATTCAAGACCTATCTTTGTAGATGGATCAGAGTACCACTACACATTAGCACCTTCCCAAACAAATCTGACTTTCTAGATAAACAAAGCAGAGTTTGATTAAAGAAGCCTAACCAGGCCTGGTGTGAACGCACTCTAAACCCTAATGATGGACGGTGAGAACACATGTAATGTTTTTAGGGACAGACATCTCCCAGCACAAGAGCAGCACTAAAAGATCTGACATCATTGCGTAATTGTAGTCATGAAATCCTCTGATTGTTAATCTCTTGCACTGTTGAAAGACATTAACATGGGGCGCCGCATGTGTGCGTGCATTTGTGTGCTGTTGAGAGAGAGAATCTGTTGAAGGAATGATGATTAACAAGGTATCAGACCTTGAGAAGGAAAGGCGGCTATGGGGACAGAAGACAGGAGCTAGATGAATGAGAAGGAGATGGACAAAGTGGAGAGGTGGATAGCAGGAAACAGAGCATCTCATTCAGCCAAATGACACTTAGAAGCGCCCATTTTCTGATCTTAATATTTATTTCTCTGCAGTGACCTGATTGATGGTGCATCAAGTCTTAATGAAACAGAAAGTTTGATCAGAAGACAGGGGGTATGTTTTAATGCTACTCATAAGGAATGCTGCCAGATCTGGAGCAATTTAATCCCTTTCAACCTCTGACTATTGGCCATTTTTTATTACTTCATCAAGTTTCATGTTTTCATCACCATTTTTATCTAACTGTTCCTCACCATCACTTTATAAAAATCCCCGAGCCAAATTTGATGAAACGTAGCAGGCAAATAATCAGATATGCGCAGAAAGACAAAGTTAGAAATCAACTTATTATATGAAGCTGTATCTTCATATGCAGCAGAGACACAATGCAGTGGTGTGTGAAAACTGGCATTATTAAAGCGTCTTTTGGTCTCTCAGGGTTCCTACACAGAATCTGATTGAAGGATTTTCCAGGCCTTAAAGAAAATATTTAGCTTTTTAAGGTTTATCCCCTGTTCTGCATGATTAAAGTTTCTACCCAACAACCATTTAGTCAGTTTGTCAGTTAGTTAGTTAATTTTTCCATACACTTTTTGTTGTTTTTTAGACTTTTTTGTTGTCCATCGTTTTCACTTACAGCATAAAAAAGTCTGTCATGTACTAATTGTACCTGTCAAATTATTCTCATATTAACATAGGATATTCAGTCGCATTTTTGATGCGGTTTAGTTAATATTCATCAAGTTGAACAATGAATTCAGATCCCATTGCACATAAAACAAATGAATGCATCTAACTTTTTGTCCGTGAGTAATTGTGACAAAAAGCATTGACTGTGGCCCCAATACCTTTAAATTAAACGACTTAAATTCCAAGCACTTCACCTGCTGGGGTCTGAACGCACAGCCACACAAATTCCTCCTCACCTGCATCTGCAGAGAAATCTGCTCTAGTTCATTAGTGAGTTGGATCTGTCTGATCCAAACCGATAAATTGAATAATGGAAGCTTTTCACCCTGTACGCTGTCGGTGTGTGCCATTTTTTATTTGTGTGATTTTGCTTCCCCAAAACACACAGATGTTACTTCTGCCGTGCTCCTCCAGAGCGCCGCTCTCCTTCTGGGTGAGGGAGGGTCATGTCCTCCAGATCCGCGTGTTAAAACCTCAGAGTGAGTTAAGTTTAATTCTTTGCAGCGGCGGAGCTGCATCCGCATTAGTTGTGCAGTGCACTGCGCTTGTTACGGTCTGGTTAACTTCTGTATCTTCATTTATTCCCTCAAGATAAACTGCCCTCTCCTCTGTTTAGACTATAAATTGATTAAATGGATTAAATCACCAACCACTGAAGCCATTTTTTAAGTTTGGTGGAAATTCAATATTATTAACTCAAGTTTTACCACCTCAAAATACACTCCACTTTGGAATACACCTGATCTCACAATAAATAAAAAACTCCTCTTGTTTAGTTCTTGGGTCACTAGATATAATAAACTCCTTTCATTTTCAGAATTAACTAAGCAATATAAACTTGATGATACTCAATTTTTAGAATATCATCAATTAAAATCTCTTATGTAAGTAAATATGACCTGGAATAAGTCATTATAGAACCTCAAGCACAAATTACAGAACTATTTAAAATTGCATCTAGAAAGATACAATTTTAAATAGTATACAGAATGTTAAACAGGTCTGATTCAACAATATCCATACATATTTTAAAATGGCAAATAGATCTGAATATAAACCCAGACTGTAACTTCTGGATTGAAATTTGCAATAATATTTCATATATGACAAAAAACCGTAATCTTCAGCTCATTCAATATAAAGTACTTGACAGAGTGCACTACACGACTCAAAGCCTGCATAAAATGGGTTTGGCTCAGTCTGAAGTGTGAAGAAATTGTTCACAAAACACCCCTGATACATACTTTCATGCTTTATGGTTATGGTCATGTTCAACAATTCTGGACACAAATAATTACATCTCTCTCCAGCAAGTTAGGCTGTCTCATCCCATCATCACCATGTCTTTGTTTAATAGGAGACACTGCCAACATTATTAATGATGTTCCAAATACTAAACAACTACTTATAGCTTAAACCATTGCTAAGAAAACAATTCTTATGAATTGGGAAACAAAGACTGCCATCAGTGTGATACATTGGAAAAAGTTACTCATTGAACACATTTCAGTGGAAATAACATAGATTTTAGACAATTCTCATTAATACTACATATAAATAAAATAATTGATGTATTATGGTCATTGTTTTTGCCCTACTCTGCTCTTCTTCTTTTTCCTTTTTTCGGCATCATTCTTCCCTTCTCATTTCATATAGTTCCTGTATCAGTGTAACAAATTCCACTCAGAATTAATTTATCAGTTGAATTAATTGATCCATCATATGTCTTTATCTACCTGTCTTTCATAATTTATTGATATGTTATTATTATTTCCAGCATTAATACTTTTTTGTTTGTCTGTGTTTTCTTTTAACTGCTGATAGTGTGTTCATATCATCTTTTTTGGTCACACACTCTCATACACATGCACACACAGTTAGTAATACTCATTCTTTACCACACACACACACACACACACACACACACACACACACACGCACGCACGCACACGCACACACACATAAAGACAATACATGGGTTAACACAACATTGCATTCTCTTTAGTTTTCTCTGGTCTGTACTGGAGACTTGAATAAAAGGTGCCATTTCTACCAAAGGTTAGGAATTCTGAACCATAACTGTTCAACACGCTGTCAGCTCCAGGTCAGAAAGACGCATTTAGTTCAGTGTCCATGAGATGATATTCAGAAAGGATTTTTTTATGGATTGATTTTAGTTGCCTCTGCGATAAACTGTTTGCGTAAAGTCAAAAATGTCTGCCTATGTGCAGCAGTCAAGGGTGTGAATTATAACCTGTCAAATGATGAACTGGCTACAAATTTTTCCATTGTCATAAAAAAAAACTGGTCAAAAACAGGATACTTATCTGTACATTCATCCTTGTTTGTGGACTTTTTTTTTTTCAATTTTTAAGTTCATTCAATACCTAGCATACATGTTCCTCTCTCAGACTGTACCATTCTCTAATCCACTTGCTCCAAGTCATCATGAGAACTCAAGTCAGTAGTAGGAGAGTAAAGACTCCTCTATAACCTCTATTCACCAGGATAACAGCATGGCTAAAGCACAGACACCCTGGAAAGCTGTTCCTATGTGGTGCAGACGGGGGGTGAGGGGTACAAACTTGTGAAACCAGCCTAGCATGAAAGTTTGTGGTTGGAGGCAACATGGCCGAAGGCAGTCAAGGAAGTCTGGTTATGCTGAAGTGCGGGTGCATACATGCGCCTCTGCTGGATAAGCATGCAAGTAGATCTGTTTGCTTTGATGTACTTCTGTGTTCACTCACTTGAACATCTTTGCATGACAGCGAGGATAGAGAGGTGGAGCAGAACGGCCATTTTTGGTGTTCTGCCTGGGACAGACAGGGAAAGAGCAGCACTTCAAAACAATCCTTCCTCTCTTAGCTGAAGAGAAAATGTGTTTCCAGTTAATGACATTTCTTGCTATGCAAATATTTTACTCAATACTCTGTCTGCTTTGAAGGATGTAAAATAGTTCTACCTAGTGGAAAGAATAAAGAGAGGGTAATGGAGCCAGTTTGATTCAGCCGTTGGTTGCAGTTGGCGAACATCCTGTGAATCGCTTCATGTGTTTTTCTAGCAGCCGTTCGCTTCCCTGGGAATTCTCTCAATGTCATGATGACGTGCATTTGTTTGGACTGGTGTGTCAGTCAGTTAACATGTAACAGTGTAGGAGTAGGAGGTAGCAGCTGTGAATTTTGTGCGCTGTAATTGGCTGATGACAAATAAATAATTTAATGTATTGAAAGCCACAGTAGTGAAAAACCTCAGCGTGAAGGAGTTGCTCTGTATGAGACACTGTGATTCATTTTAGCGACCGCTTTCTTTCTCTCCTCATCCAGGAGAAGAAAGATCCAAGCGAGACCTCCTGGATAGGAAATTGAACCTGAAGAGTTTGTTTTCTTTACCTGCTGTTTACATGTGGAATTTTAATCAATCATCCTGTGGTAATGATCTGCAGCACCAAGGAACATAAAGTGCAAGAAGCACTTTCTACACAGCACTTAAACATTTTTTGTTTGCTCTAGGTTGCAAACGTGTTGGGTTTCTCTCATGTGACGTTTGGATCTATCAACCAGTTGGCTTGGGGAAAAATAGAAATATACTCATGTTTTTGTTAATCTCAAGGTGTAAATGTCCTTCAAGGTTTTTTAAAGTAGGCTTTTAATATAACCAGCAATAAAATAAATAAAACTCATGTTGCGTTCAGACGCGGTTTGAGAGTCAGGAGCGTCTCTAAATGGATGTGTATCTAGAGCACGTCAAAGTCTCAGAGCATTTTGCACACAGAGAAGAAGACTTCCTCAGTTCATATGGTTCTCAACAAAGCCCTGACAATTTAGTTTGTCAATGGAGTATGTATTTAAACCAGTCACCAATTACACCAGACTGTGGATTTATGCTATGCATCAGTGACATATCTATTTAGGGCAAGAAATAACTGTGTCTGATGCTGTTCTAAGATATAAAACTAAGATCTGAATGTTGGATCAGGGCCTGTTTTCTGAGCTGGGACTGACAGTGATGTAGAATACATCATTTTGAGGTTCTTTAAGGTCTAGAAGATCTAAAATATCTGATAGTTTTAAGCTGTGTGGGAACAGCAAGGTATATAGAAAAAACAGCAAACCAATGGACACATAGCTGTATATGTATTATGCTAGTGGCAACAATTGTTGTCATGCTTCCATTCACTCTTCTTATGATCAAAAGATGAATTAAGGGATACAATTTTCTTTATATATCAGTAGAAGACACTTGAAAGAACATATGTTCACAATATTTTATTTATATTTGTTTATTTAAATATTTTACTGACTTCCTCTTGTTCAGGTTTGTGACAGAATTTTTTTTCCAGCATCACACACAGAAAGTAAAGAGGTCTGGTCATGTGACCTTTCACACTACCTACATGAAATTAATATTGCCTAGAGTAGACACCCTATTATTTTATTCTAAAACTTCAATTAGCTGCCAAAAGTCAAAACAATTGTTCTAGAGCTTCCAGAAGTTAGGAAAAATGTTTGGCAACAATTGTTGCTGGTGGGATTAAATGGGTTAAAAGTGGTGGACATATATTCATCACCATTATCATCACCTATTTAATTATGGAGTGCTTTAAAACCAAAGGACACCCAAAGTGTTGTACAGGCTAATAATAATAAAAAAAAATTGAAAGTAAATATAAAAGTAAAACTTGAAATAACTATTCAATAAAAGAATGCATATTGTTAATAAAGTTTTTCCAAGATTGCATTTGAATCTTAAATTAAAATTTTTCTTCCATTGTCTTCACGACAACTTACAATGCATTTAGCTTCTTCTCAGTCTCAGCAGATTTTGTTGCTAGGAGAGATCATTTCCTGGAGAAGGTTGCATGGATTCACTCAGGCTTTATGATCCATAGCTGTTCCCACCAATGCTACAGAAAACGATGGAGCAGACTGAGTCACGTTTGAGCAATGACAACAGTGAATTGTGTGGGGAAATCTAACAACTGATCCATGAAGGCTTTACTAGGCTTAACTTGCGTACATGGATCTTCTTGGATGAGCGAAATGGATAGATTTGGATAGATGATGGATGGATATGTAATTTTGTAATTTCATTTAGCAAAGTTACTTCCAAATAGCCAGGCTAAACCCCAGCTTCTTTATCTCCTGGGTAAAGTACATTCTTACATTTACAACAAGAACATAGTAATCTCTAATTTTAACTGTCTGATTAATTTTATGTAGTTAGACTTGAAGTTTATCCTTGATATTTGTAAGCGGATCTGGAGTTGGAAAGTAGCTAGACTTTTCAATCTCAGTCCGCAAAATGTCACTGGTTTCATTGATTACCTCAGGGAAGCTTTACAAAGGTCAAACTGAATGGACATGTATGGCCTACATTCTGTATAACTGAGATTGCTACTGTTTACTGGCTAAAGATAATCATAAACTGAAAATCGTTTTTAGTTGTGTTCTTTACTTTAATGAGAAACGTCCATGGTTACACAAATTGAAAAAAGAAACATGAAGTAGTAGTGTGTATTTCTAGAAATATGCATTGATTACTAGGTATATCTGTCATTAAACTCTACAAGTTATTGTAGAAAAGAATTATGCCATCCATCTACCACCTAGTTATTCCTTTTGGGGTCATGGGGCTGCTTCCTATTTCTATTGTGGGCCGGCAGGTACAGCCAGGAGAGGCCACCAGTTCATCACAGGAGAAACAACCAAGCCAGCACACACTAAGTGAAGCCGAACATATAGACTCCTAGCAGAGAGGATTTGAACCCACAACTTAGTACTAACAACCGTGTCATCTTGTAGCCCATTTCTTATGGCATTTTGGTCAAAAATAATTCCTGTTTCCTGTCATATTGCAATCTGTTTTCTTCCACTGAAAACAAAAAAAGTGACTCATTTATATTGCTGCTGTTTCTGGCCTTCCTGGTTGTGTCAGAAAAAAAAAAATCACAAAAAAAACAAAAAACAAAAAAAACCATTTTAGATTAAACTTTGCAAATATGCACAAATACAACAGTCAATTATCTCTCTTCTTTTCCTGTAGCCGTGGCCTTTCAGTTGGGTCAGAGGGAACATCTGCTTCTCTGTCATCCATCTGTACCACTGCTATAATGGTTAGTTAAGAAGTTGTGGAACAGTAGACAAATCTCTGTGTTGCTGCATCCAACCTCTCCAGCTATTTTGATCCTGAATACAAATGTCTTTGGAACCTAATTTTGTGTGTGTGTGTGTGTGTGTGTGTGTGTGTGTGTGTGCACTTCTCTTTAATATGGCTGCAGACTCAGGTAATTAGTAAGATCTCACTCTGCGAGTTCTCAGTCAAGAGTCAATTAGCCTGGTGGTTTGCGGACGTGGCAACATCAAACCTGTGGTACAAGAAAATATTTGTTAATGACTGTGTGTGTTTGTTATAGGAAACAGAACAATTGTGTTCTGAGGCACTTGGCAAGTATTAATTACACGAGAGTGAGAGAGATTAATGGGAGACTGAGTAGAGGAAACTTGAGGATAACATGTTATTATAGAATTAAAAACTATTATTTTATATTACTGATTCTGGTACATAAGTGATAACATGCTTAATATCATAACTTCTGGAGCCCTGGGGTTTGAACTACATGAATTTGACAAGATGGCCAATTCCAGGGATCAGCTGTTCCTGAACTGGGGTGGATTCATTCACTCTCAGTAAAGCCTAGAAAGTGTTTATGATTTCCTAAAGATATATTTGGCAACAGATTTCTGTGGTTGATGATAAAAAGCCATAAAAAAGAAGAAAAGGCTAAAATCGGCAGAAATCCATGTTCACAAATTTATTACAATTAATGTTTGTTTTTTTTGTCGTTACAAATGTACACAGTAGTGGAAGACTGTAGAATGAACACATACTGATGTTATTAAAGTTAGCAAACATGCCTTTGTGTATGATGTTTTCCAATGATGTCATCAAATGGAAAAAAAAAATATTAGCTTGTGTTTAAATTCAAAAAATGAATTTCAAGAATATAATAAAATAAACCTTTTTATAGAAGACATTCCAGCAAAGGAGGCAACTTACCAAGCTAATACATGCAGTAGGTAATGTCTACGTTCACTTCAACAGGATAAAATACCTTCATTTACTGTACTCTTTACTGTACCTTTACCTTTGCTGTATTTAGTGTTGTTTTAATGTATTTAGTTACTCACAGTGAGTAGCCAGATATTTCACTTCAAGAATAGTGATACTTCATGATAATATTCAAGTAGTTCAGTGAAAGTATTCCTTAAAGTTCATTTTCCAAAAGTTTGCTTGAGTAAATGTAACTAGTTTCTACCCTGCAGCGCCTTTGTAAAGGTAACTAAGAAGAAATGATTGACTGGTAGTGTACTGAAACAGTTAACCTGGAGAGTCTCTAGTCATTTCTTGTCATTTCTCTGCCTTGTCCTTAATAGGACTTTAAACCATGAGACCAAGAAAATTGAAGCTTTTAATACTTTTGGAACCATATCTTTCATAATTCTAGGCTGGCCATGAGCCCTCTGTGCTTAAATACTCATTTGTAAAGTTCCGATGTTAGTGACAGATGTGACAGTGTGCATCAGTGTAATTGGTGATAGATGTGCTGCCCACCAAGGCTTTAGGATCATTGCATTTCTGACACTTGTCTATTTATAATTTTAGCCATTTAATAAGTTTAAAATAATTGATTGTTTGTAGAATAATTTCCTCGTGGAAATATCGTCTCGATAGAACTGCTTCGCTCACCTCTCTCTCGGCTAATGCTAGCCTCATTAGTCAATGCTTACCTTAATGAGTCACAGATTAATCTTTCATGAGAATCTAAGTGATGATTCAGGGGGTGGTTCACCTTGAAAACGACAAACTGTTTTCATGGTATGTTTTGTGCGCAGTCAGGGTTTCAGAGGAAATTAGGTCTTCCAATTTAGCAATTACTTTACAATGCGGTTTATATTATTGATAAGGCCATTGTTGTCATTCTAATCCAGGCTAGAGGTAGTTTTTAACTGATTTTATAAAAGAACCAGTTTGACTTTCACATCCAAGTCATTTTAAATGCCTTGTAAATTAACTGTTTGATCCTCCCCCAGTTTTCATTGGGGCTTTTGTAAAGGAATGCAGTACATGGAGACTATTTATCCACACAAATAATATGGTTTATTGTAATATCTTTGCAAATAAAGACTTAATGTCACCCTCTTTGTTTATTAACACTTAAATAACAAGCGGTGCTTGAGAACACTTCACAGATGACATGATGTTCATAATGTCTGGATTGACTGCTGTTCCCCTTGGCTCCTGGTGGACGTGGTTCTTTAGTGTGGTGCTGGGTTAACACTGGTTCGCCGGAGCTAAAGCCAGAGTTTGTGTTGGTGGAAACATAAAGAATTGATGATTTATGAGCCCTAGCAACAGAGCGAGTTTGTGGGGAAAGGTTTGTGTGTGCTTTTACACATCAGTCTCACCGTCCTGTTGAAATTCCAAAAATTTCTCATCAGTTGTGAAAACTAAGTAAATTAAACTCTAGAGGCGATATCTATTCCTGGCCTTCATTTGTGCTGTCCACTGCCTCTACCACCTGTAGCGGTGCCCTCTCGGTCCTTTCCACCTTGGCAGCTGTCAGCCTTACTTCCGTGCCTCTGTAGGTGTTGCTAATGAGCAACCTCAAACCTCATTGCCCTTACATTGCAGCCAAGGCCCACTGAAAATTGCTTTTCCTTCCGTCTCTCCAGGATGTCACCATCAAAGAATTTGCTTGCTCACTGCAGGATGCAGGTAGACCTCTTATGCCTTTTGTGACACATTTCTTTTTTACTGAGAAGAAAAGACATATTAGTGTGTTTGACTCCCTCAAACACACTAATATGTTGTTTGGGGTTTTTTTTATATTTTTTCCTATTTTGTCTACCTTATTTTCTCCAAAGAGATCAAACACAGCTTGATCTTTACTATAAATGGTCAGAATGTTTGTTAGGAAAGATAAAAAAATAAGATTGAAATGTTGCAAATATGTCCTGTTTAGTTAGTCAGGGATTCAAACTCCTTACCTTCCTCTGTCTGGAACAGATTTCACTTTCAGTTTGCAGTTTGTCTATTGGACTCCAAACTGACCTCAGCTCAGTGGATAAAGTGAAATGCAGGATAGCCTAACAGCACATTTGACTAGACCAATGCTGTATCTTTAATTACAAACATAATCTTCTCTAAACTTCATGTTTGGTGAGTAGCTTGAAGAGAGGTTATCAGGTAAGAAGTTTTTCTTCATTCTCCTGCTGCTATTGTTAATTACATCATGACATAGTATTTCTATATCAGAAGGATTTACATTGTTGGTGCATGTACAGTTGCTCTTATAAATCTACATGCCTCATTCCTATGTCTTGAATATATATGACTGCTATTTTTGTATTCTCATAGTTTGTAACTATGTGCATCACTTTGTTTCAGTTGCTGTTTCATGGGATACCATTTCTAGAGTCAAACATTAATTCATAAATGGATGAATAACATGATGACAATATGACTTTGAAAAATTAACTTCCTTTTTTTCTCTTGACAGGTTAAATAAACCAAATTATTGCAGTTAATGTTTGACTGTGCAACTTTAAAAATGGAATCTCATACTGTTTTAAAGATCTTAGATACATTTGATTTTCCACACCTTTTCCATATAAAAAGTGGCATACGCTCTGTATTTGGGTACACAATGGCATTAGGTCTGTTTGATGGGAAAATAATGCTGGACACCAGTAAACAAAATCCCATGCCTGAAGTGAAACATGGGGGTATTTGTCAAGGTGGAGAAAGAAGGAATACTTTTTAATACCACTCAGTTTTGAGAAAAAACTGTTGAAATTGTTTGTGAAAAGCTGTGCATTTCATTTTCCAGGATCACAGAGTTCTAATCATCCAACATCCACAGAAAAAAATTATCTCATGACAGGAAAATGAAAGTATCAGAATTGACTCTCTGGGGTCTATAGCTAATTTTAAAAAAAATATCTGAGGAGTCATTTGAGGACTATGATAAATGTCTGTACAATATGATGCATTTTAAGAACAATTGTAAGGTAGACTGATATAAAATATTACAAAGATTGAAGAGGTTCTTCAATAAAATGTCAGTTAAGTTTATCTATACTTATGTGAGCTGTCAATTGTATTATTGTTGTTTTCCATGGTGAATTATACCATATATGCTACACATAATGACTGGAAAAGGTTTTGGAAAATGTACAGCTCAATCATCTTTTACAGTCTGGTATTTTAACAGGGTGTGTAGTTTAAAGCCACTATATTTGTGGCAGGTAGAGACATCCCCTGGTTTTTTTTTAACTTCTAACATTAAGGAATCCATCTGGATGCTCTTTTGCTAAGTAACCATGTGATATATTCCCACCATGATGCATACGTATAATATGTTGTAGCTGAGGGGCATTTGTTTTGCCCGTTTAACTACTCTTCACCTTCTCTCTCTAGAGATAATCCATCCTCCATGCAGCAGCTAGCTTATCCGCTGCCACAGGCCACTAAAGCTCAAGACTTTATTACCCTGAGAGGCCATGGGAAGCATTAGTGCCTCTGCCTCATTCTATAGCTTACATTGGGGACTAGTAGGACTTTGCCATTATTACCGAGAGAGAGCACTGAACCTAGGAGAGACGCTATGGAAACCCTTATGTTTAAATTTAGCCCTCCGTTTTATCTCGGCTTTCTCATTAGCAGCGCTGGAGACTAATTGTTAATGGTTAAGTCTTTATTGCTGCAGGTCCTTTCACTTATTCTCTTGCTCTTCCTCCCTCTCTCATTCTGTCTTGCTGTTTTTTCTCTCTGCTCCTTTCCAAATGACACAATGGTCGGGGCGTCTCTTTGTATGACGGTAATTAGCTTTTATGATGTCGCTATGAGCGGGTCCTTTTCACTGCCACTCTGCTCGCCTTGTCGCTTTATGACCCTGCCATCTTCTGGGCAATTACTCTGCAGGGACGCTACCCTGCTCTGCCCACAGTCAACCCCCTCCCCCCACCTATTGCCACCAGGGTCCAGCAAAATTCGTTCAAATCTTCCCTCTGTCTCTGGACTTAAACAGCATGAATAAAACTCATCTGATTCTAAGCTATTTTAGGGAAACCTTAGTTTATGTAGTTTCGTAAGTTCTTAACTTTAATGGGATATATCTACAAACAACACAATTTTAGCAAAGAAATTGTTCTTGCTAAGACGTGTGTTTCCGTTGAAGCTAGAGTGCTTGGAATCATCGTTTTTGGACAGAAAAATCCTCCCCACTGAACCTTTTTAGAGCATTTGTGAAGACCGACTACCCACACACCACATGCTCTCACCAAATGTTATACTTCATTTAGATAAATATCACAATAATAAAAAAACACCTCCGAAGAACAAATGGGAACATGAAGTTATTTTTTTAAAGCAAAAGTGCTATATTACCTCCTTTCTTTCTACCTGTGGATTTTCCATAAATACTGCATCCTATCACTGTCCACATTCAATTTACTTTCATGTTAAACTTTTTATTTCCAAAATTTAATAATTGCACAAGTGGCAAGATGTTGCTTTAAACTAAATGGCTTTCAGTTCATGGTGGTTGAAATAATAAAAAAAAAAAACAAGAGTCACTTAATTTCTCCTTGATGCCTCTAATTTTACTGACTAACCAGTATTCCTTAAAAGAACTTTTGTTATTTGGTAAAAGAAACAATAAGTCCAGAGCTTTTCCATCATGCTTTCGTCATAAACAGAGAGAAAAATTTTGTTATTGAGGAAAGTGTTATGTAAAGTCAACTGTTTTGAGCTTTGCATCTTGAAATAGGGAAATTTCCTCATCAAAAATATACATGGTGTGTTGCCTGATTTTTTCATGCATGTTTGAGAAATCTTTTAATCTCCCTTGGCAACCATTCAGCTGTGACAAACGGCTGGTTAGACCTAGACCCGCTTTTGAGATGCTGCTCCTCCTCAGAACTGCAGCCCTCCCATGTGACTCCCTTCAGACTAGCCATCAGGAATTAGCCAACACCTGGTGGAACTGTGCATTTGCTCATTATAGGAGCTACTTCTCAGTGCAACACTGGTAAAAGTGCTAAAAGATTAACAGAAGAGCCATGTGACTTTCTGAAGGTGGAGTTTCAGAAAGAGCAGGATTTTTTTAAAGGCACACAGGGCCAATTTCAAGCCATTAAATTACCAAGTCAAATTATATTTAAGTCATACACTGTGTGCACAATTAGGCAAGTTTTAGTTTTTACCATATCATCATTTTTATGCATATTTCCCAATTCCAAGCTGTACAAACTTGAATACCTATTGAATCTAAACATATAAGCTGATGTGTATTTGTTTAATGAGGGAGGGTGGGGCCTACGGAGATCAACACCCTATCTATCGTAGTTATTAGGCGTAATAACTACGCCTAATAAGTGTGTAGTTATTACGCAGCTTCTTTTCCTCAGGCAAAATGGGTCAAAAAGAGATTTAAGTGAGTCTGAAAAATCCAAAATTATAAAAAAGTCTTTCAGAGGGATGCATCTCTCTTGAAATTGCTAAGATATTGGGCTATGACCACAAAACCATCAAACGTTTTGCTGCAAATAGTCAACAAGGTTGCAAGAAAAAAAGACGTAAATTAACTGCCAAAGATTTAAGAAGAACCAACCGTGAAGCTACCAGGAACCCATTATCTTCCAGTGCTGTCATATTCCACAGCTGCAACCTGGAGCACCCAGAAGTGTGAGATGTTAAGAGCTCAGAGACACGGCCAAGGTAAGGAAGGCTGAAACCTGACCACCACTGAACAAGACACATAAGGTGAAATGGACCAAAACAGATCTGGGCTGGTATTATTAAAGATGAGGTAGTTGGACCTTTTCAGGTTGAAGATGGTCTCGAAATCAACTCTTGAACCAATTGCCAGGTTTTAGAAGACGCTTTCTTCAAGCAGTGTTACAGAAAAAAGTCTGAATCCTTCAAGAAGACCATGATTTTCATGCAGAACAGTGCTCCATCACATGCATCAAAGTGCTCCTCTATGTGGCTAATCAGTAAAGGCCTTAAAGATGAATGAATAATGAAGTGGCTCCCTTCCTCACCAGACCTAAACCCCATTGAGAACTTGTGGGCTCTTCTTAATCGGGAGATTTACAGGGAAGGAGAACAGTTCACATCTCTGAACAGTGTCTGGGAGGCTGTGGTTGGTGCTGCATAAAAAGCTGATTGTCAACAGATCAAAAAAGAAGGGTGGCTATATTGGTCACTGATTTGTTTTTTAAATGTCAGAAATGTTTATTTGTCAATTTTGAGTTGCATGTTTATTATCCTCACTTTAACAGATGACAAGAAACTAGTGAGATGGGAACATTTTGAGTTTAAATTCAGTTGCATAATAATTCTGTACATTATTAGTCGTCCAATAATCATGTACACATAGATATTGTCCTAAGGTTTTGGCTTTCTTAAATATTCAGGTATGAGAGGTTATTAACATTTTGGATTGTCTGACAGAGCTCCAATGACCTCCACAGTCACCACACCTCAAAACAAAGATGCTCCTTTGGTGACATGTTGGACTCACATCGTGGATATAATCTGGTACCAGTTAGAAGTGTCATAAGAAGTGGAGGGTGAGTGTCTGTACATAACAGTGACTCTTCTCCATTTATCTTCCTCTCCCATGACTAAAACCGTCATGTTGGTTGTTTACAAACCCCATAAAGACATTTATAGCTTTTGTCAACTGCATCTATTTTTGCAGTGCTTTGATTCAGAAGATGACATCATCATATCTGAGAGGCGTTAATGCCATCCTTAAAAAGCAGCTTTGTGTTGAGGCTTATGTAATCATGAGAACAGTTTAGAGATGCTGGATGCCTGAATTGGTGACACCTGATGGAGCGGGAAGGGTTGAGCATGTAGAGTCTTTTTCTCATCAACTTCTTTAAGAATGACACATTTAAACCCATGGGACGATTCAACCTCCTGGGATCTATTGGTTCTTTCATCACAGAGCTTTGGTCTTTCCTTCTTAGCTGGGATATTGATCTACAGCTTAGGCAATTAGTCTGAGCAGGCCCTGCGTACCCTGTTCTCCCCTGCACTCCTTCCTCCTAAAGCTCATAGAAAGCACCAAAGAAGAAACTGCAAAGCTCCAAAGTTTCCTTTGTCTCTCCATGCTGGTAACTTATAGGAATATGTTTCTTCAATGCAGCTTAATATGATATAGATTCCATCTTCTATTCTGCAAACACAACCTGAATAATAATAATTTAAAAAAATAAGATACATTTAACATTTTGCTGTTTTTTAAAAATCCTTTACTCTAAATTTAGTCACCTACTGCCAGTCAGTAGTACATTAAAATAAAATCCAATTCCAACTCAAAATCTACTGAAAAGTAAGGCATACAACTGAAATTGCAGCTTTCAGTTGTTTTTGGTTGGGTGCTTGTGTTTATTCACACACACACAAACACACACACTCAAACAAATCATGTCAGACCACTCAAGGCACTCTCCTGCCATCAGGAACAACTGGGGGTCTTGTGTGTGGACACGACTAAGCGGTTATCAAACAACCCTGTGATTAGCAGCCACCTGCTTTGGCACCTGAGCCACAGACACCCCATTTATTTCTCCGGGCCCTTAACAAACACAGCAGACTCACATCCATTTTAGCAGTTTTGATCAACATAGAAAGAAAAACATTGTATAAACCTTTTTTTTTTTCGGTATATTTTCTCAAGCTTTGTATTTCGCAGTTTTAACAGTGAATTACAGTTGGCCAGTACTCTGGGGTCAGCTCATACCACACATTTTTGTTTTTTTCTCTTTTATGTTATTTTGGCCCTTTTTTTCTGGCAGACAGTGAAGACCGAGCCTTCTACTATGATGAAATATTATGATATTCACCACTAGCATGGATTGAAAAAAGACTGTTTTCTCCAGATATTGACATTTTTTGACTTTATCAAACTTGACAACATAGAGAAAATTGAGATTCAAAATTTCAGTGATATCTTTCTTTTTAGCGTGTTTTTGACAATATGTGGGAATCTAGATATGAACTGATTAATGTCAGGTCACTGGGTCAAGCTTCAGAGGGTTGCACAAAAGGTAATCCCCACATGATTGGTAACTAGAAAATCCTTCTCCTACCAAATGAGATGCTGTTGATGCTGAGTCATGCTTGTAAGATTTCTGCCCTTTGTCTGGTTCCGTTCACTCACTGCTCCAGCTGAACGCCTGGTGCCTCAGCACCGGTCTGTAATACTGTCACATCAGCTGTGATGCCAAAGCTCATTCCCTCAGGTGTTGTGCTAATGCTGGCAGTTCCTTGTAAATTCAGTCATTTACATACCCAGCTCCGGTCTGAATTTGTTTGAACATTTTTTTTCTTGGCCTAATCCCTTTGGGTGCTCAGTTTGGTGTGTATTTGTTTTGGTTAGTGGCAAAAGGGTAAACCTTAAACTGTCACATTCTGGCATGATTACTGTTGGGCCTGCACAATCAAGACGACACTCAAAGGGAATCTCTTTGACAACATGAAGTGGGCAGAAAGATCTAAAAAAAACAACACATCAGGCTTTGATCCATAAATAGTGACATGTACCGATTTGTTAAAAGGGTTAAAAGAAAGAAAGGAAAAACAAAAAACAAAATGAAAAAAGAAAGAAATACATAAAAAAACATGGGTGTTTTGTCGCCTGATGGTTCAATAGTCTCTAGGGTTGCCACCTTTCAGAAATTAAAATAAGGGACGCCCACCACAGCCCGTCTTCCCCTTCTCTCGTGGGGTGGGATGGCCGTTGCAGTGATAGACATTTTTTTATGGCAATGTATTTGTTAAAAAAATAATTATTCATAGAGCAATCGTTAGAGTACCCCAAATTGTACTCCTGTCTTAAAGATATATTTTTGCTTATTTGAAAGATCTTTGAAGTTATGGCTCACAGTGCAAACACATATCACACAAAAAATAAGTCAGTCATTGGGTAAAGTTGGATTGTAATTATACATAATCACAATGTAGAGTAAGTTCAATTCCCCTTCTCACCATTTGTCTCTCAGTTTTCTCCATTTCCAAATCAAGCATATATAGTCAGAGTTGGGGTGAGGGAGCGCACATTTTCAAGTTTATGTTTTATAACTCAGAACAATTGCATGGAAAATGACAGATGCAAGTTTCAGGTCCTGTTTTGTGTGCATTCAAGCCTTACAAATGAAACCACACAAGGTCTAATCGCAGGTGAATTGATGTAGCTGAGGAAGGGAGCAGGGAGGAGCAAATGAGGAAATGAGAAACAGCTGGGGCAGGAAGCAAAGGGGGAGGCTGTGGGAAAGGTGAAACAACGGAGAGAAAACATAAGAGAGGACCTAAGACTGATTTAACACTGAACACAAAGATGCACTAATCTAAGTAAACAAGTAGAAAGTAATTGCTCACTTTTTTTACTTACTTTACTCACATCGGAAACAAACTGAAATGGAAGATCTAGGTAAATAATAAAGAAATGATCACAAATCAGAAGCACAAAGTCCAAGCAACTACAGATCATAACATAATTTAACCAACTCTTTTTTTCTCTTGTCCATCACTGAAAGTAAATTATCTTTTGTGGTTTAATATTTGGTTGCTGATGTTAAAGAATTAAGAATTTTATCCCTTGCCTAATCAAATTGACACAATTTAAAGCTCAGGGGGTCTTTAGTGCTCCACTTGTTATTACTAAGTTAAACAGTAACAGAGCAGAAAAAAATCTTTGAAAATAGTCCACTAATGAAGCCTTTGCAGTGATGATTGTTTTCCTGCTCGGAGCAGGGTTGCTGAAACTAATTGTGTCTAAGCGATAATGAATTGATTCTTGGTCACCTGAATAAGCAGAGCTTTAATAAGAAACGACAAGGACGACGGGTCCTGATTTAACTGTTCCTTCAATCCAAGCAGGGATACGTCATCAGTAAACACAGCTTAGAACAAAATGCTGCTTTGAGGATGTCTGATTTCAGTTTGTTATACTGAAGACGGAGACACTTCAGGAAAACTTTCATCTGAATTACACTGCACCTCAAGAGAATTGCTGTTATTGAGAACCTGCTGTTAAAGGTCAGGTCTGTGCACCCGGTGATGGGATGGTGTAAACCTCTGTTTTTCTATATGTTGCTCTCTTGTGTATCTTTTCTAGGCACTTACGGTACAGTTAAGTGTGGTTTTTCCTGCTCACAGGCTTTATATTTAGATCCATCTCACCTGTGCCTTCTGGTCTGAAAAAAGCAACTGAAGTGTACATCAGGAGACTCATTAAGAAGTGCCACAAAACTTCAGTCTCTGTCAGTGGAATGGTCGCTTTTATAGGTGAGCGTCAAGATGTAGAGCTCATACCAAAACCTCTTCAGTGCACATTATAAAAGACAAGGTAAAGGTTTCCTTAACAGCCTAGGCTTGAGACAACAAGGACTATCAGGAGCATAGAGCTTAAGAGACATAGCTGAGAGGAAGACACCTGTTTAGTGTTCGGCACAGAGCCTGTCATGCTGTTTGTGAGCCGAGGCAATTCCCTCAAGGCCCAAAGAGCTCTTATCTACTGTTCACTTTGAAGATGATTTCTCTTTGTGTTTGTTTCTCAAAGAACATGAACATTGCTCCTCTCGATATGTTGTTCAGTTTAACGTCTGTTTGCCACTACACTGAACCTTAGTAACCATTATATTTTCAGCAGGTTCAAATCAAAGGATTTTAAACTTGAGTGAGCAAAAATGTCTCTGTTGTACATGACACAGATCCATTCAATTCTGGTTCCTAATATGGTCCACATTCACAATAAAAATCACCTCTGGACATTCAACAAAACAAGCCGGGCCCAATTCAGTCTGAATCCTTTCAATTAGCCATCTTCAATCTTAAACAAAGATAATCCAGTCAGACAAAGATGCTTTACTTCCAAATCTTTACTCCAAACTGCTTACATACAATTCAGTTCCATCAAAATGACAATAATATTAGATTTGATAATTCATAAAATGCTAGAAAGAAAAAAAAAGTTGTTGTACTGAATATCTAGTTGACATCCTGAGCAGGTATGGAATGACTGAGACCTTTAGAAGCACCAGAACAATGATAACGGAAAGATCTGCCTCCCATTGAACCTTTAGTCACCCTGGGATCCAAACTTAAGACCTAACTGGTGGAATTTATAATTATTTTTTAATATCTCTTGGTCCTGGACATTTTTATGTTTTGCTTTTTATTTGCACAGTTTTGAAGTACATAATATTTTTAGAATTTATTCAGGCTTTGTATTTACTTCTTGGGGGTTTTTGGTGGGGGGAAATAAGTAAGTCTTACCTAAGATGAAACACTGACGCAATCAAGAACGAATCAACATTTATTTTGAATCCCATCAGTTTCAGTTTACTTCACAACTCTGTTATTTGCACCTGCAGACTGTGACCCTGGATGGTTCAAACCCAGTTCAGAAATACCTTTTATTATGTGTTTCCAGAGTTTCCTCCAACATGAAGGGTGCTTTATAGATCAAATTGATTGCTTGGAATAAAACAAAGTTTTACATAAATCTTTCAAGTGCTTAGCGATCTGTGTCTTTCTACCATGTTATGTGCTATTGACTTGCATCAATAGCACACTGAAACAGATAATTAGCTAATTTTGTAATTGATTAATTGTTAACTGGAGCCATTTATTGAAAGAGCAACATACTCAGAGAATACATGCACTTTCCTTTCAAGATGAAAACTTTCTTTGTCTCTAAATCTGTTCAACCCAGAAGTCTTCAACTTAATTCTGCTAAATAAATAAATAATAACACCCAGTAAGGTTAATCAGAAAATAATCAACAAATCAACCCTACACTGTGTTGATGTTAGTCCAGCAGAAAGGGCAGATAATTTAAGATGTTCGTGTTAGTAAGTGTTTTTTTTAACCTCGTATACATCCTTTGCTACAAATAATCAAGTGTTCACCAGAGGAATACTGGTGCTGCATTTTTGCACGTTCTTCCATATTTCTAATATTCCATAAAATAAGCTTAAGTTGTTAAAAAAGACATGTGGCAATTATTTGATTTTTTATTCGATCTTTCAGGTGTCAGAATAATCAACTCATTTAAAAAAAAATAATCAACTGAAGCACTACTTGCATTTAAAATGCACCTCCTGAAAGCCCTGCCATTGAAATCTTATAAATAATATTTACATTCCCTTTTGTGGTCATCTGCTTTAAATTTTTATTTCTGAATGGACTCTAATGTACTGGGAACAAATAAGCATCAATTCATTGCGTTAGCACAGCTGTATGTAACTGCTTTACTCTTACGTTTGCAATATGCGCCTACATAACTAAACATGACACTGTAGAATCAGCAAATGACAGCATATTGGTTTGGTACATTGAAATGCTTGATGTGCAGCCAACTACCTCAAAGCTAATTACCAAGCTAAGCTCTGTAGCTTCATCCCTTGACAGCTCATACACATACCAGTGGTGGGTTAACTCATCTCAACTCCATCCTTACGTTGGTCACAATAATATGTAAATACCTTCCGGCTTGCTTCATTTGATCACAGTGTTTGTGGTGTAAATTTCATCATCTGCGCTACCTGGGCCCCAGATTATTCTGACCTCACTGGCTGAGTGCACAGACAGCGACAATACAACTACCATTCTGAGGGGGCTCCAAACACACATCAGACCATGAGCAAAAGAGCTTTGTTTTTTGGTGATACTCTAGAACGAAAGCTGCTGGCTGATACTTCATCTCTCAGCAACCACATGAACAAAAACTGCAAGAGAGACTAAAGAAGTCCTGTTAGTGGTTCTCCAGCTGTTAGTCGTTGTCATATATGAGTAGAGACCTGCTACCTTACTAAAAAATGGTCTAGCAATATTTGTTGGTCAAGTAGCCATGCTATGACATTTTTCACCACTACATTACATATTGTTGTTATTCTATAGATGTCTTCAGGCTTCTTGTTTAATGTAGCCTTCATCTAACACACTGAAAAGTGGGTGTTTAATCTGCTGCTGTCACCTTAAAAGATATGTGGGTTGTATACATTTCAAACTCCAAACGATCTGCCTCTGATGTGTCAACATGTCTGGCTCAGCACTTAAGACAAATTAGTGTTTAAATGCAAAATGATGCATTCCATCTAATGCAATTAATAAATATGGCACAACGTCGGGAGGAAAATCTGACAACACACAAGCAGGGAGGACTATGAATATTAAACATCTATCTATCTATCTATCTATCTATCTATCTATCTATCTATCTATCTATCTATCTATCTATCTATCTATCTATCTATCTCTCTATCTCTCTCTCTCTGGGGGATTCAGGAGGGTTCTTCAGGGTAACTATTGCTGGTGTGTGTGTAAGTGTGTGTGCACAAATGCTTGCATTCTACACTGTGGTGGCAGCAGGGACCCAGCATTCCCATGCATGACACGTCCTAGGGCAATTGCTGTGGCGATTTACCCTCTGCTCTGTTACCGTGGTGACTGAGTCACTAAGAAGGAGAAAGTGTGTGTAAGGGAAGGGATAAGACAAGAACCCTTGTTACTTAAAGATGATGGCTCTCCCCGTCTCTCCATTCCGTGTCTCATTTTCATCTTCTTCTGCACCCAATCACATCTTCCCTGCTTCTTTTTTTTCCTTTTCTCCAATATTTCACATCTGCCTTTTACTTGAACTTTTTCTCCTTTTTTTCTTTACTTTTTTTTTATCTTGAACCTGCTGTTGCAGTTTTCCCTTCCTTGCCTTCACAGTTGTTAGCACTGGGAGTAACTTTCAGTTTGTGTGACATGCATCTGTGCTCTTTGCTCCTGTGACCACTATGACCCATTTTAAGGTTTGCACAGACAGAGGCGCGCAGTATTAATGGTCGGATACTGCATGGTGGCTAATGTCTCCTTCACATGTCGAGGTTTTTGTCTGCCTCGACATACGGCAGAAAAAATTAAAAGCTGGATAACACTCTGACACCTCTCTTAACTGCATGGATGAAATCTAATACACTGCTTAGTGCTTTATTAAAGGTTTGAATTAGGAGCTGGAGAAAAGAGAGTTGTGCTCTAAATCCACGAGGCTTGGGAGGCTTAAGGTGTGAAGGGAGAGGTATGAAATGAATGCAAGTGAAGGTGTGTGTACATGAGTCAGAAACTGCACTGAGGATAGGACTGGCTGAGGAGATATGACGAGAACATTTCTTTGAAATGTGTCTGCCGTTGTTTTGTAGAGTAAATTTTCTAATTAATATTCTCCATTAAGAAGTAACATCATGTGCCTATGTATATTAAAAAAATATTTGTATGAGGCTCAAACAGTCACCTTCTTATTAATGAGCTTACTTATGGTAATTCAGCACCAGAGAGAGTGACTCATTTTACACCAGGAGGAATTTATAAAATACTTTATTAAAAGCCTTTGTATATGCATTTTCATGACTGATTCACAGTTCACATTGATGCAGCTTAGAAAAAACAGAAATCAATCACTATGTCCGAGTCTGCTTACAGGCTAGAAGCCCACAAGCATCTTTTGGTGCGAAAGATGTTGGGTATCATCTGGAGCAATTCTCATCCAAATCTGAACGTTGTGAAAAGGAAACATTCAAGAACAGAAGATAAAACATCAAAGAATCATGACGCAAACAAATATCGAATATATTAAACGCTTACCAAAAGAAATAAAAAACAAGAACATAGAATAAGAAGTGAATGTTGGGACAGCAGGATGCGGTGATGAATCCGGAATCTGCATTGATCAAGGAAATAATGCTGGGACATTTGTTGGATGCCATACCAATTAAACATATGGAGAAATCTTCCTGAAGAACACAAATCAAAAGGCAGTACCTCTGCAAGAAGCATACACTTACAGCGGCATTTTTCACTAGTTTTTCAATCCATCAATTGAAAGTAGATCTGTTGATGATTGTCTTTTGTTGGTGAAATGATCAATCCCTCCCATTTATTCCGAAATCACCAGATCCCTGCATTTTTTTAAAACTAATGTATAATTGTGAAATTATAGCAAATTTTCCTCAAAAATTGTCGCCTCTGGGCTTAAGTGACTATTAACTCCCACCTGCAGGTGGCAGCGTTTCTTCTACTACACTGCTGCCTCTGCCTTGATGTCAAGATTCAGGTGCTTCATTGAGCACTCTTCGCTCCTCAATGAAATGTGGACTCAGTCGAAATGAACATATGGGTTTGAGTGCGCAGGTTACAAACGTGCAAGAATTTGAGAATTGAGACAGAACGCCTCTGTGTTGAAACTTCAACATCCAAATTGGTGGAATTGCTCACAGTTAAGGCATTTGTGCTGCTACAAAGTACAACTACAACAAAAATAGTGATTTTAAATGTACAGTAAAGGTATTTTTTGCTTTCCAAAATCATTGCTGGAGATATTTGACTGTTCAAATGTGTTTTGTTATGACTTGTTGAATACAGAGCAAAATTCCATGTAATCACACATTCAGTAGAGGAAACAAAATATTTCAATACTTTACTTTTGAAAACAGATTATTTTCTTTGTTTTGCGATGGACACAGCTCGTTCTGTGAACATTCCCATATTTCCCAGATGACAAAAATACACATTAAAATGTACTAATATTCAATTTAATCTGTGATTTGACTAATTATAGACATGATTACATATTCAGCTGTTACTGAAAAAAAAAAAAAAAACATCTCTCATGTAGCTAAAAGCTAGTTTGGTATAAAGTGGAGGTAATGTGCTAAGAAAGAAGTTAAGGACAAACATATGGCAAACATATAATATAAGATATGCTCCAAATCTGAAAATAATGAACAAAACTTGAAGCCAATGCCCAAAACACTTTGCAGAAGACATGAATTTCTGGCAGTCATGTTTGGTGTTTTAAGCCTAAAAGATCATGTATAATAGTATGCACAAAAATCCATCTCTTTATCTGTAACATATATTAAAGAATTAAGATGTGAAACAACTGACCCAGAGTTAATGATTAAATATACACATTAACTGCCAATGGATTCGACCCTTAGAGAGGATGAGGACACAGTTGAGAGATGAGAGGACATCTTGTCCATAATTACACTGATAGAATTGTAAGCCTAACAAAGTCAGTGAATAAAGGCGATACTTTAAAAAGGTTAACACAATGAGGCTATTGCAATCAGCCGCAATGCCTCTTCTGCCTTTGTTCACCGGTGATTATTGTGCAAAGGCAGGTATAAAAATGAGATGCATGAGTCTGCAGACATGCACACAAAGTGACACTGGCCTTCAGCTCCATAGGGAGGTGGCCTAAGATAAGGAGGTCTGAGATTCAGTTATTCAGTGTGGGCAGAGGCCAGGAAGGTCAACAAATTTAGGGCAGCAGTGTTTTAGCAGCCTATCCTTTGTAAGCCTGGCTGAGTGAGAAAACTGAGACTAAACAGAGCTTCAGTGAAAATGAATGTCAGAAATGATCAAAGGGAAAGGAGGAGTAATGCTGCAATTTGCATTGTGCGGAAATCAAAGCATTTTGCTAGCCTGGCTATTATCACTCTAAGCAAATTCAGTTCAATTCTCATCTCCCTCCAGTGCTCCATCTGGGATTTCTCCCATTGAACTCAATTCCCCAGTTGTGTTGCAGTCTGTGTATGGTTGTAGTTTGGCAGTGGAGGAAATGAACAGAGCGACTCAGTCTTTGTTTGACTCACTTCAAAATATTGAGCAATTACTTCCGAAGCAAGAGGACTGCTTTAGACCTTTATTGCTGGCATATATATATATATATATATAGATATATATATATATCTATATATATATATAGAGTTTATTGTAATGAACAACAGGTGATTCTATAGAATTTTGACCAGAAGGGCTGAATACAAAGGTATGCAACACTTGGTCAAAACTTTTCTTTCATTCTAAAAATATGCACTGCTTTGTGCTGGACTGTCAAATGAATCAAAATAAAATATGTCAACATTTTTCTCTAGCATTGTGACAATGTGAAAAAGATTTAAGATTTTTTGATAAAGTAGCATTTATTTTTACCAGGTGCCTTGCTGGCATGTAAATGTTAAAAGCTATGCATCGCTGATGTGTGTGCCTGTCAGGCCTGTCAGCATGTGGGTGTGAATGTGTTCAGGGGTCAGTGTGATGGCACTGGTTAGTGCTCTGGTTGGCTGAGCCCATCTGTCACTCAAAACGGGGCCAACCTCTTGCCCCACTCACCAGTCAAGCGTATCCGTGCTTTGACAGAATTATGAAAATTTCTGTCCGTTCTTCATCGTCCCAATTGAATTACAAGCGGCGCCTTGTTCTGTGCAAGGCTTTTTAACGGCTGATTTAAGGGACTTGCACCTCTGCATGTACTTCACATACACCGTCTGCTTGAATGGGAGTTAGCATGGCTATTTAATGCAAAAGAGAAACTTTATTGTCTGCCTTTTCATACAATTCTTGTTTTGATAGATTTTTGATTGAGTTATTCTCAGTTTGTTGTGCTTTTTGGGTGTTAATATACCGCCAAGGCTTTTGTTTTCATCACACTGCTGCGGTAGTTTATGGCGAATTATTTGCTTCGCAGGACGTCTATCCTGCGTCATTTCTCCCCACAGCATTTCACATCTGTTGCCGTTTCATTACAGACGTTTATTTGACACCATGTGCCTGCCAAGACACTCTGGATAAATCACACTGTTATTTAGTCTGCTTCTCCGCACCTGAGTGAAAGCAAAAGGCAGAAAATGGTCTTATTTTCTCCTTTCAGCGGTTATTTTTATTGGTGCAGCCAGCAGCACAGCAAGTCTGTTTATCGCTAAACATATTCTCAGTCAAAGAGCATCAGGTTTCATTGAGTTGGTCTGTGCTCAGCAGGTACAGTGCATTTATGCAGTCTGCCCTAGCGATCAAACAGAAGCTGCATCTGAATAACTCTTTCTTCCCACCCAAAGCCACTTTGGCAGGTTGCTACTCGTTAGACCTCCAGTCTACCTACTGCTTGTGTGCTTATTTGACTGAATGGCAGGGGGTTGGTGTTTCTATCTATTCATATTTGTGACTGTCTTACGTGATTGTCTGCATGCTGTGGTTAAATTTTTGCAACCCATTCTGTTAGAATGCAACAATGACATACATGCTTTAAATGATGAACAGTTTAGAGAAAAACAGTTGTTACCCTATGAATTACTTCTAGCTCTGAAAGAGATCATGCCTAAAGTCTGCTGCTAGTTATTACATTTGACAATGATTCCAAAAAGCTATCCTTGAATTAATGGCCTAAAATTCACTGCATTGGAAAATCATTAACACTCTTTAGTGTCATATCATAGTCACACTTCAGAGTGTTGTAATTGGATTTCATGGGATAGACCAAAACAATGCACCACATTACTGTGAAGATTAAGAAAACTTAAATATTGGTTAAAAAGAAAAATATGTACAAATTGGGGTTATTTGCATGTGCATTGTACATAATTTACTCTACAACGCTTATTTAAAATCCAGTGTGACTCATTACACTCAGAAATCATGTTGATAGTGATGGAGCTGAAAATCGAGGAGTCTTGGAAGAAAATATGTTAAAGGCTACAAAAGACATGACGGGGACAGATGTTCACTTTCCATCAGTCTCAAACATACAGTCACAGCTATAATGGATTGGTTCAGACCAAAGCATATTCATGACTCAGAATCTCTCATTCATACCTAAATATATCTCTTCACAGATGTCTTTGACCCAAGCTGACTAAGCTTGAGCTATTTCACAAAACATAGGAAAAATGTTACGTTTCTGAAAAGCTGGAAGAACCCAAAAGACTTGCAGATGTAACTAGAGTGAAAGACACTTCCATAAACTATTGTCTCACAAGGGCAGAAAACAGACACATCACACAGATTGTTAATATATATATATATATATATATATATATATATATATATATATATAAATATATATATATAAATAAAAACTAAATTGAAATTTAAAACAGAAAATAAAAAATAAA
>CAEFZX010006893.1:0-12547 GCA_903066825.1 Alfaro cultratus
TAAGCCTTTCTTACGGTGGCCGCCGTACTTTCTGCTTTAATATAAGGTTATGTGAGGTTTTTCCATGAATGTTAATATCTCTTTGTGAAATGCAAAAAACTGATTGAAAATCAATTTTTTTTACTGCATGTTTATGTCTGTTAAGGCTAAGATGGAACGGCACTGAAAGCCCTTTAAACCATTCAGACAACGAATACAACAGAGACACAATCAAAACTGACAGACGACTAATTACCCCGCGATAATAACTCAGAACTAGTCCAAATTAGGATGTATTTTTATTTCTTTCCTACTTACGGAACGTTTCCGTTTATATCATAGGTCTTTGGTGCCTTTCTATCCTAAAGAAAAAGATATAAAACTTCAGATATTTCACAAAGAGATATTAATATTCATAGAAAAACCTCACATAACCATATATTAAAGCAGAAAGTACGGTGGCCAGAAAGGCTTACAGTATTAAATTATGCCACATAACTGATCAGTACAGTATTGCGAGGTAACGCAAAAGTTTTGCGAGGGAACGCAAAAGTTTTGCAAGGTAACGCAAAAGGAAAAACATTCCCCATGTGCCCTAAGGGGCTCCGTAGATTAAAAAGCTGTAAAGGTTTGCATTAATGTTTTTCTCTCTCAACCATCAGATTCTGTTCCCCTAAACAACAAGTAATGACATGTTTGAATATAGTTGAACGGAAGATATACATAAAACTCATGTAAAATTAAGCTTCTTATTTATATAACTAGATAAAGTCTAGCAAGATGAAGAAGGAAACATAATTTACACTGAGCACACAATCTAGTTTATGCTTATATGACCCATGTTGTAGACAGGAAAGAAGCTAGGCATGTGGTGCAGATTCATTAACATTTATAGTTTGTTTTCATTACAGCTCTAATTTATATAATCTTCCAAGAGCATTTATACCCCTTGGAATTTTTCATCAATTTATCATGTTACAACCATAAACAAAGTACAAGAATAGCAAGAAAATAAACTAATTGATGGAAAAAAAAAAGTTATATTTGCACAAACAAAACATGTAGAAGAAGATGGCCTGGTCAGATCAGACCCGAACAAAACTTTTCAGCCTCCATGTAAAACTAACACACCACCATAGCAGTGAACCATAGCATTATGCAGTGGAGGGTGGACTAAATACAAACACCTGACACATTTCCCTCATTTCTACTCACAACAAAGAAAAACCTTGCATCCTTTCAACTACTAGCTAACACTCTGTTATGGGTCTGTCAAATAAAACCCAAACTGGTTTATTGAAGTTGGTGGTTGTAACATGAGAAAATTGTGGAAAAACATCAAAAGGGTATTATTACATTTGTAAGGGACTGTATTCTGTGTCTATGAGGCTGTTCTTGGTTATTACTAAAACTGACTAATCCAATTTTAAGACACCCCTCATAAACCAAAGCACTCCCATCTCTTTCTTATTGGATTTATTATTAAATGCTCTTTTACTTGGTTTAGTAAGTCTGCCAGTAGATCAGATTAGTTTTTACTATCTAAAAGCAAAATCAGAAGTATGTGGTGTTACCAGAACTATTGCATATATATAAATATAGGTCACGAGGGTGTGGCTAGTCAACCAAATAATCAGAGCAAAACCTAGTTGTTATAAATAACAGACTGAGTTCAAGAACCAGAACATCAGGCTCTCAAAAATAATATCATTGGTACTTTATACAACCTATCCACTCTCTTTATCTACATCACCACCAGGGGACAATCGTAAAACACACATTAACAGCCTGCTATCAAGATCGAGTCATAAATATTCTCTAATGAAAAATAATCACATATATATGTATAGTTAAAGTCTATCCCTTGGAGAGACCTTGGATCGATTACAAAGACAGGAAGACAGGCACACTTACAGCATTAGTGTGAGTTAATGTTTATAAGAAGCCTGAATAAACTCAGAAGATGGACCACTCAGTTACCATGTGCAACACACCACCCAGAAGTGGGAAAAATTAAAAACACACATAACAAAGCTTCTATTTTATCCAGAAATGTCTGAAGAGTGTAACTTATGCTTCTTGTGAAATACAGGTGCAGGAAGATTTCTATCTTATAATATAGAGTGGATAGGTTTTAAATCAAGTTAAAACCTTAGCAAGAAGCATACTATTAAGACATTTTCATGACAGGTGGTGCAAAGAAGAAAAAAGATTTAAAAGGATGCTACCTGGATTTCACTGCAAAATAATAAAAGGGAAAAATAAATGGATGGAGATATGAGCACACATTTGCGTGGAAAGCTTACCTTGGAGTATTGTCTACGAAGACTGAAACGCTGCACCATCCTCTCTGACTGACTGACAGACCCACAGCTGGAATCCCCGTTCTACTCCCCTCTGCTGACAGCCCTCCAAAGCACACACCACCTCCAATAACACACTGCCCATTCACACACACGTGCTACAAACACACATGCTACCATCCTCTCTAAATAGCCATGGGTTCACACTGCACCCCTTCACTATGCAAACACAAGTGAGCAGAGAGGAGAGGAAACTGGGGAGAGACAAAAAAGATGAAGTGGCTAAAGACAAACAGATTTACTGTGTTTCCTCTACACTTGTATTCATAGTGAAGTGAGGTGTGTCATACTCTCACTCACTCAGTCACAATCACATGGCCATCAAAGCACAAATAATTTTCCGTAAACACGGATGAAAATGAGACTTTACATTCACGCATGCACACACCCCTCCACATTCTTCTCTGAAGACAGAGGCTGACGATACCCTCAGACACACACAGCTACAGCTCAGCTCTCACTCATCTAGGACGAGGTAAGGTTGCCTCCTGCTTCCTGTCAATGTGCCGAAGGGTGGGGTGGTGAGAAGGATGAGGTGGAGGAGGTGCCGGTAGAGGGAATGAAAGGGAGGAGGGGGAGATGGCAAAGGAGGAGGGACCAGCTGACTGCTTGTAATAGCTCTCTCCAGAGATTGGGGGGAGTGAAGGGAAACCAGAGGGTCAAAGGAAGCACAGCAGGGGGAAATAAAGGAGAGGAAGCAAAGGAGAAAAGAAAGAAATCGATCACTTGCTAAATATTCCTGATAAACAACTTAAAAAAAAAAAAAAAAAAGCCTTGAACCATCAACCTCCACAAACAGCAGGATGTCACACTTCCAAGGTCAACTACGCTGTTACTATGGTAACTAAAAGTAGGATATACATCATGTTGCAATTTTAAGGGTAGCCACAGGGACAGCTTGGATTGCCCTGATGACACTGCTACGTTGCTATGCTAAGGCAGGGCTGTGATGTTAGCTGGAAATGAGCAAGCAGGTTCTGAGCTCCTCCACCAGACCTCAGAAAGGTCCATGATCCTCTAAAGACTAATAACGCTCGCATGTCTGCTCTCTGTTAGGGTGAGGTCACTCACACAGGACAGGAACCTAATTAAATATAGAGCCTACATTAAAACTGTTACTGAATGTAAGCACCTCTACAGATGACTGAGATTTGCCAGACACAACTGGATTAAAAGGAAATCATTTTATTCTAATAAATTAAGGTCATTTTAATAACCCACGATGAGCTCATAGTGCAAATAGCAGCTCCATGTTACTCTTCAGAGCTGGTTAGTAGATCTGACAGCGACCTCTGGTGGTACAAAGGCCTAACTACTATCATCTGTACAGGTGCAGCTTTAAAAAATGTTACATTAATTGAAATGTTGATTATTTTTAATTATTTGGTTTAAAATGTGTAGCTCATTATTTTTGATAAGTATGGATTTCAGCTAATAAAACCCCAGAATTCAGTTTTTCAGAAGATTTGAATATTAAATTAATTATTTATAACACTGAAATGTTATGGCCTAAACAATCATGGAAAGTCAATTTTACAGCAGACAGCATCTCCAACAAACAATCAGAATACTATATCCAATCATATTAATGTAAAATTGAGTGGAAGGAAAACAGAGGATCAAGTGAAGCCCATTCAAGAGTTCGGGGGACATCCATAAATGCATCCAAAACATGGGCCATAGCTGTTGCATTCCTTGTGTTAACCACCTCTGAGCCAAGGACAAAATCACAAGCATCTTACTTGACCAAGGGAGAAAAAGAACCACACTCAGTCCGATCACAGTGTATTTTGCACTTCATTTGGAAATCAAGGTTCCAGAGTCAGAAGTAGGAGTGGAGAGGAACAGAATCAGAATTAAGTCAATGCAACTGTCTATCAGGACACTTCAGACCACTTCTCTGCTGAGAAGCAGATGATGATTTCATTTTCCAGCAGGACCTGGCCAACGGCTACACTGTCCAAAGTACAGATTCCTACTTTAATAGTACTTGTTTGGCACACAGACGTCCTACCTAAAATGTTTAAAAAACAACAACATTTTGTATGTGAACCTTTCATTACTATATAATTACTTTATTAAACAGAATAGAGATTAGAGAATGCATTATGTTTTAAGACATCAAAGAACTTGTTTAATAATGAAAATTCAGAGCTACTTTATTTAAATCCTGAGTGGACAAATATTGAGAAGAAACATATAAATATTATACATATTAGGAAAAGGCTGCTAAAAGATTATAAAAAAAAAAAAAAAAAAAAAAAAAAAAAATAATAATAATAATAATAATAATAATAATAATAAAATGCAATAAGACACCATAAAATACAATCAAACAATATTCAAATAACAGTGAATTAAGCCCTAAAGAGAGATTGCAGATGGAATAATCAGCTTTCTATGACTATTTTGTATCAATGCATGAAGTATTTCTTAAACAAAAGCAGCTGGACCCTGAATATATATTTCAACCATTTTTGCAGACCTTCTCTTGTGCAGCCTTAATTCACATTTTAATAATGGTTTCTCTCCGGTCTGTTTCTAGACCTGAGACATAAACTAAAGAGAAGGTTGATTATGGTTTCATAAAACATGAACAAAGCAAAAGAGGGAGACCACATCTAGTTGCTTACCAATCTCAAACTGTACTTGTGTTTTGCCAAGAAGAATTGATTCGCCATCCATCTCTACTGAGACAAACTGCAGAGGGATTTGATTGTGGTTTTCAAAATAGACTGAAAAACAGCTTGAAAAATTGTTGCCACTTAAAAGCACACAAAGCTATATATAGTTATAGAAAAGTTCTGATTCAGATGATGTGGGAAGAACAGAATGAGAGCCAGATCGCTACATATGGACATTGTGTTACATAATGATTCCTACAGTCTTAGTGTAGGAGTTTACAGGGAAAAGTAATTGTTTTCTTGACAAAAAACCCTTTTTAACTTGAATATCTCAAATTAATTTGTGAATGTTTACTAAATGGAGCGAGTACTTTTGCTGCAAAGACAAACTGCGCAGGTGAGCTTCATGAATTTAAACACAGATAGGGAAGACAGATTTCTCCAAAGCCATGAAAAGCTGTATATTTTCCTCAGAATTACCTAACAATTGAAATTTTAGATTTTAGAAATCAAAATGCAGGAAGCAAACAGCCAGAAGATAAGGCAACTGTTGGTGTGAGATATGCTATGAAAAAACTAGCTGTAAAAAGATTTATAGTGGTGATAGACTAATTAATGTTTTGACAGCTAGTTTATTGTATCCAGTTAAACTGACCTTAGTAAAACAGACTGATAATGTGGGGAGAGGTTAGACTTAAACAACCACTGTTGGTTGTCTAACAACAGTTTACACTTAAACTGTTGTTGAAGTCTAACAACAATGTAGTCTAACTACAGTTTCAGAAATCCTTCTGAAACTGTATTTCAGAAGGAAATAAATCCTTCTGAAACTGTAGGGGTGATGTTTGTGGCATTACAGCAACAAAGCTAATCAGAAAGGAGCAAAATTAATAACGTCTCACTATAAAACTTGCAGAATTCTAGTGTTTGTAATGACAGTTTTTGTAGCAAGTTGTCAGTTGCTACTGTGGTGAATTACAGGCAGACTGGGCTTGAAACAATTCCAACATGTTGTATCAGTTCAAGCTAATTTTCTCAGATAACACATTTCCTGACATCCTACTCTTCACTGGATAAATCACAATATGAATTTTTACTTCATGAACTTAAATTCAAACTGAAGATTGTACCATCTCTACTTTTCATTTAAAAATTTGACATCATTGCTCTTCAACAATTTTCTGCTACGTTCTAGGTTGCTCGTTCTTTTCCCTTTCCTTGATGGTTTTTTTTTACACATTTCTGGATTTCAGACACAATACATATAACCATTATAATATGTAGGCCTGGCCACAGCAGAAATATAGGAAAAGTTGTAACAATTGTACGGTCTCTAATAAATCTTAGAGTGTAACCATGTACACAACAAAGTCTCAGTACTTTGACTGTTTACAACTTCTCAGAGTTTCTACAAATGTCCAGCTCAAGTTTGGTACTGTATAACAGTTAGGCTCTTTTGCTAACCAGAGAAAACACAAGAGTAAGAACAGACTTTCACCACGTCATGCTGCGATGGGTCTACTCCAAAAGTACAACACGCTTGCCTGAACTCAAACGTGGAGTTTTAAAATGAGTTACGATGGAATAGCACAACATACGTTATTATAGTTGGAACTATAGTGGCGCAATTGAACTAGCTGACATTATTCATTAATTTTGAGGCTGGTAATTTAATATATTCTCGGTATGAATGGGAACTAATTCTCAGCTAAAATCGCAGCGAGATGTTTTTGTACACAAAGCAGGGTGAACTTCAACTTTTGATTGACGATTCACTGACAAACAAAGCTTGACACTTGTGAAAGCAAATAGAGGACACATTGATCACCCGTGACTGAAGCGGTGATTAATGGCTCCTGTCACTTACTCTGTCCGTTTCCTCAGTAGACTGGTACCCAGATGACAGCACCACATCCCCGACGCCGTGCGCAGGTGCAGGGCTGCTGGGCGTGGTGTCGGTGGTGGACGAGGAGCGTGGGCGACTAACATGCTGCTGTGGGTCGTGGGTGTTCCGTCGCTGCGGAGGCTGAGGGCTACTTCTCAGAAGGGGGTCCCGGTCTCCGCTCCCAGACCCGGACCCTTTGCTGCGTCGCGCCTGCAGGCTGGTCCCACGCCTAATCATGCCTGCAGCGCCTGAGCCCTGTCCAGCTGCAGAAGAAATCACAGGAGCAGACAGGCGATCAGAGTCAGAAGTGCAGGACCCCAAAATGTCCTGAGGAGCAGAGGGAGAGGCGCCGCCTGCTGACACCACCGAGGAGGATGAGGAGGAGGATGATGAAGGGATGGTGGAGCGAGAGAGGGAGAGGTGTTTACGCTGATGTTGGAACAGTTGCTTCAAACCCTGACCAAGAACCCCCATGCTTTCCTTGGCGTTTTGGCTCATTTTATTCAAAGAAGGGCGTGCAGAAAGAGATGAGGCCCTCCTCACCCCTGGGCCCTGTGAACCCTCCATCCCTCCACTAGCTGAAGGATTTGAACTGGGGCCCATCTTTTCTGGGTTACTTTGACTGCTTTCCCTCTGCTGCATATAGCCCTGCTGAAACCAAATAAATAGCAAGGATATTTTGCCTAACTCGACAGTCTGCTTTCGCCTCGCTCTCTATCTGTGAGACATGCTGAGGGACAATGACAGAGAAGGGAGAATAAAGGATGGCAGGACAGTAGAAGAAGAGGCGGGACTGTGATGGAGGATGGGATCAGGTCAGGCGCCTTCAGAGGGATGAATCCAAATTGGGAGCAAGCATCTTTGACTCAGGAACAAGCAGCCTTGGTCTAACACACAAAAAAGGACAAAGTTAATCAGAGGCTCAAATGTTTCCTTGATTAATTGTCATTAATTTTCCCTCAACTCGAGATCAATTTAATGCAAATAACTTTAATCCTGGAGAATTAAATAGTGAAATGCTTTTAAAAATGTTGGATTTAAGTAGGGAACTGGAATACGTAAAGCAGTATAAAATGTTTTATTAGAAAGAAACAGCTAAAAATATAAACAAACAACATACATTTGAAATAAGACTAATCTGCAAGGATGGAAGTTGAAATGTGTTCCTGTTCAATGTAGCAAATCCAATGATACTACAACATCAAATGCTAAATATCTTATCTCCCTGTATAACTATGAACACAAACTGAGGAAGTGAAGATAGCCTGAAAAAGATTGTAGGGAAAAAGAGCAGAAAAGGGAAAAAACTGAGAAAAACCCACCTACCATCAGCCCAGCAGTCATCTTTTTATTTTTCACTCTTTCTGGGTGCCTGAGAGAGACAAGAATAAAGAAAAAAAGGTGGGGGAAAAAAAATAAAAACATAGGGGAAAACTTTTAAAATGTCAGCAGCAACTCTAAATGTCTTCCTCACAGGAGTCATGACTAAGCAGCTTGTAAATCTCATTTTCTAACTTCAGAAACTACTAATAATAATAAACCATACTTCAGAATTTGCCAACGTATAGATAAAAAATACAGTTCCGAGAATAATAAATATTGGTTTAAACTTAAAACCTATTTTAAAACTTCTGGCTGTAGAAGATTAGTGTGAAGAATTAGTGTCCATATTTTGAAATAATAAATAGTGTTTGAAAATCAGCAGCAAAAAGATATTAAGTTGTAAAATTAACTTTGGTTGTGTTAGCTACACAGAACCTCCTTAATTCTTTAGATTTGCCACAACAAAACAATTTTAAGGGAAGAAATATTTATAATTGAGACAAATGTTTGACAGATTATGACAAAGTAATATGAAATCATTTATATTCAAATAAACACATTATATCCTTACATTGATTTTAATGGAATCTGCTGTATTATTTAACTACCAATGGCTAGAAGTGAATATCTTTATGAGCTGCCTCAATAAGCCCAAAACTGTAGTTTGTCAATTTTTCTGTTAAACTTTCATAATGAAGAAACATTCATGGTGGGTGAGTTTTCTGAGTAAAAAAAATGTTGGTCATTCATTACATCACGGAATTTAAACTAGCAATGCATTCACCTGCAGAATAATGCTGCAGGTGACTGTCTTAGTCACAGATCACAGCATAGATTTGCAACCTACCAGCTGGGAAAGTGACAGACAAGTGTGTTTCATTGTGATTCAACACCAGGCTGTTGTCTCAGAGTTGATGAGTCAAGTGATAAACCTACAAATTAATCCTGTCCCACAGCTGAAGCTTAACCTGATGTTCTGTCCCGACAGCAGGACCCAACACTCCTGCTATTGTAGTAAATCCCCTCCCTCATCCCGAGGCTGATCCCTATGTGGATTGGATGTTTCTTGATTGCCCAGGGTTTTATGTCCAAACTAAATCCGCTTTCAGGAGCTTTTAGAGGACACTAGCTTCATTGTCAGACTTGGTTTACATGTATAAACATTTGTTCAGTGTAAGAAAGTCTTGGTGATCCACCTTGACAAATTGATGACGAAACTGAAAGAACACCAGATGGGTCTTAAATGACAAATGTCCTTTCCTAGACCAAACGGTGTCACCTCATGATATTCTTGCTGCCTACCAGGAACTGACTAATAAATAAAGCACAGCTGGCAACGTCACATCAACTCCTATTCTGAATCTGAATCAGGATTTTGATATCAAAAAGCACAAGACGTCAAGAATGCTGTACATTTTTAAATGCAAGGAGCCAAGAACAGTTTCTAACAAACAGAGACAGGATTGGCATCCCATGAACATCAGCATGTTTCTCAAAAAATTCACAACACTGTCAATGGCCAATAACAAATGACCACAGGCCAATCTGGAGCAGAATCATTTACATTCATACAAACACGTCACCGTCTCATTCCTATCTCAACCGTGTGCTGACAAAAATGTACAAGAAAGAGAAAATAATTGCAACAGCTAAAGAGGAAATTGTGGATTAAAGATGAAAAGTCACGTCACCAGTCTGGCAATATTTTGGATATTTAAAACAAAAACAAAAAAGCAATAACTATCTATATAAACTGATAAGAAACGGTTTTTTGACATTTTCAAGCTTGATCTCAATAGGTTATTATCACAGCAGCATGACAAAGCAAATGGTCTTTTCTAGTCAGTTCTCTTAAATTCATCTCTTGTTGACGGGCAAAGCTAAGTAGGAATGAATGACACAACATAGAGGTCAGAGTGGCCTGGTTTCTATGACCCTTTAGAAAATATGCTGTTGGCATTTGCTGAATATACAGCTGCTTAGCTGAAAATATGGATGCAGCCTAAACAATCCAGAGCAGTGTTTCCAGAAGAGTCTGCAAGCTGGCATGGAATAGACCTCTCTTTGTTTCCTGTGAGCCCCACACAGACCCATCGCTGCTCTTTGTCCTGCGCCTCTTTCACTGACAGACACACATCAATAAGAGCAGAATGAGGCCAGAGAGTTCGGTCAGCTGTTTGTGTTTCAGTGCAGTGCGTTTGTGTCAAATCCAGAAAAGAAAACAGCAACTACAAAAAAAAAACCTGCAACATAATTACATAGTGTGTATGTGTACTTATATATGTGTGTTTTGGTGAGTGACATCCATGACCAGTGGAAACTGCAGCATATCTCATTCAGCAGCTGCAGAACAACAGTAAAGCCAGGAAACAGGAACAATCGTTATTGTATTAACGTGTGTGTACGTGGGGCTTAGAGGCAGATAATGGCACAGTTGTACCAGCTGTGACAGTGAAGGAGATGACTTCAGCACGCTGCACAGACTGTGATAAGAAACACAGCTCTTTCTGTCAAATGGTGATGCAGAGTAAACGAGACAACGGAGACAGAGACGTTACAAAGGAAGTGAAAGATGCCACATGAATCAAAGCCATCGAAAGGTCCGCGGCATTTTTCGCCTGGTTGTATTGAGTTTAACCCTACCACCCAGTGAAAGTGAGGAGGTGTGCAGCAGGTAGTTTGCTCTAAATATTAGGCACAATTTTCCCCATTGTCTGATAAAACCCACAGGGAGTTTTGGCACCTTGATGCCAAGGTGGTGCTAAACCTTCAAGGAACAGGATAAACAAGTGAATGCACAATGATCTCCTTCAACAAGTGTTGATGTCAAAGAAAAGTTCATAAAACAAGCTTGAACATGTACCAAGCTGAAGCTGCCAAATAGTCTAACTAGAAATTTAAAATAGCAAAACCTTTGTATTTTTGGACTTGTCCTTTGTTGTCGTTTCATATTTCTTAAATATTTGGATTTTATTTATTCATATACATTTAGAGTGTTGGTCTAATGAAATAATTAAACCTTTCATTCTTTAGCATTTATTTGTTAATGAAGGTCAAAAATATGAAGTTTCTGCTCATGTCTGTACTAAACTGATTTTTGGAGGGGAGGTCAACCTCTATTTAACTGCTTATTTGTTGTTGGGTTGGGGGTGTCTGTTTTTAATCTTGTAAAATACTATTACATTTGTTTACAGGGTGCTATACAAATAAAGTGTGGTAGGTTTTCACTTTGAAATCTATTGTGGGTTTTATGTTTGGTGGAAAAATATCCAAAACATAAATATGAATTAAAAAAAAACAAAAAAAAAAAAAACTTACTAGCTCTCCTGCACTATCAACATTTATAAGAGCTAAGCCAACAATAGGTGTGATGCAAACATGAGTCATTTCTAACCATGAGACCTGGAACATACTGTGAACAGTGGGAACTATTCATATTGATCTGCTGCAGTTGTAAATGGCTGAAAATATCATCTGATGCACCGAGATGTGGGTGTTGAATAAATCTAGACAGGTCAGAGCTGAAGCCTGGGAAAGAGTAATGGTCAGATTGCAGGTTTAACATATTCTTGGAAAAGGTTTGCATTTACAGGAGAGGTCTTGTTTATAGAACACATCTGTGTTTGTGTTCAACACCACAGTAGGTGCTCTAATGAATAATTTAGAACCTTCGAGGAATCGACACTAGTCCAGCTACAACGACAACAACACAAATTAAATTTGTCCAACTACTAAAGGGCTTGTTTTATCACCTACTAGCATGTTTGGTTTTTCAGTGATAAACAGATTATGTAAATTATGCTAGGCTTTCGGTAGTGCCTCACTTAGTGAACTGATGAGTGTTTAGCAAAAGTGATCCAGCTCATATTCCAACAGGTCTGGGAGAGCATAGTTAGCTGCCAACAGACTGGAAACCACCTACACACCAGCTGAAATATCATACCATCAATGGTATTAAAAGCACACAGCTACTATGGACAATCGGGAGAGTGACCAATGTCATGATCAATGGTGACTTGGAACAACAGATGGGGGAACCTGCCAGCTCATCAGGCTAAGAAGAATTTGACTCTTTGAAGCTCTTTATGCTTCCAGCAGGTGAGAATAACTTTATAGAGTCAACCTGAAACCATTTGCATTTGGGTCTTCGATATGGGATGCAAATGATTGTGTCCAAGTGGATTAATTCTTATTTTAAACAATTTAATTACTTCAAGTGATGTACAAAATTTTAGTAGTTTGACTACAATTACTCAGGCCTCTAAAGCAGGGGTGCCCAAAGTCGGTCCTCAAGGGCCGGCATCCTGCATGTTTTAGTTCTCTCCCTCGTTTAACGCACCTGAATCAAATGATGGCTTGTTAGAAGGCCTAAC
>CAEFZX010006894.1:0-18546 GCA_903066825.1 Alfaro cultratus
GGATTTCTCCACGATTGAGTGTTTGTTCACAAGTGCTTGGGGTGATTTATTTTGATTTGTTTCAGGAACCAGTTCCCTACATCTGGATTGCCCTCCCCCCTGCTGGTAGGCCCCAGTACTGTTCACTTCCCTCCCATTGTGGTTGTTTTGAATTTCTAATTCCTTTTAAAACATGGAAAAATAAAATGAATTATCTTGTAATGGAATAAAGTCTCGTTCTCATTGGTCACGAACCTAACGTGCCTTATTAAACTAGTTCCTTGGGCGCAATTCCCAAGGTGGCGTTGTTGACACCTGCTGGTCACCTGCTCTGAAGGGCGGAGTAGCAGATCCACATATATTAGTGTTGCCACACACAGAAAAACACGGAACCTGACAATTCATTTAGAATAATGGTCACCAGGCACTGGAAGGAGGTGTCATTTCTGACATTTTAACTTGGTTACTTAAGAGCAATTGTAATATTTTAAAGCCAGAAAATTGAAAATTGTGAAAGAATTAAATGTGTACCTCACAATCATGTGTTTTTCTTCTTCTTTTAGATTTTAAAAAGGAACTTTCACAGAAAGACATGCCCATATATGGATGATAAAGCATTGTCTGAACCTGCAGAGTGTGACTGACTTTTGCTATGGCAATATATCACATGGATCTGAGCTCTGGTGAGAGCACTATTTCCCCAAAGATCCTGCTCTGCTGGAAAAGTAGGCAGGATTTAAGGGAGTAAATAGGTAAAGAAGACTCATGTTTTCACACCATAGTCACTCTGCTCAAAAGACTTTTGCACTGTTTTAAAAAGTTCATGGCCCAAAGAAAAGAAGCAACTCAAGGGTGAGGGACAGGAAGACAGCAGAGGCCATTCTACAGCTGCTATGACCAGGCAGCTAAATGTGCTGTTTGTCGTTTCATGTTGGCTTTTTAATGTCTCTTCATAGAATCTGCTGATATACATTTATCACTATTTAAATGAAATCTCTCTAATCCAAGTGGTGCTGCATGAGCTTAAAATACATTTTTAGGAACCAGACACAAGAAAACTAAACTAGAGATGGTTTTGACAGCTGTTTCAGCAGTTATAAGCACCAAAGCTTATGAGTGAATAACAGACGTGTAAAAAAAAAATTGTCGTTTCAAATGCTTGTAAAGCAGGAAAAATGGAATCAGAATAACGACGCAGATCAGAAACAGAGCAGAAATGCTGTGGCCCTGGTTAAATATGACCAAAATGGAATATTTTTCAAATATGTTTTTTGTCAGAAATGGTTCTTCACCACTGTGGCCATTTCCAGGCCAAATAAGTTCAGCAAAGTGTTTTAACCCTCTGCAGGGAGCTGGTGTTGCCTTCTGCCAGCTTGTTTTTGCTACAGGTTCCTGAACGTCAGATATTACAATAACTGGAACCATCAGCATCACCAAGTCTGCACAAACAAATGAAGAAGAAAATATTAAAACTGAAGATGGATGTCACTCACTTTTTTCAGTGAGTGTGTTAAAGTATGTTCGTACTTCTTCCTGTTTCTGCAAACACAAAACTTTACAGGCAACCATGAATAAACAAGGTATGCTTTGTTTTCTGACGGGAAGATATCTTGTTGTCTTGATGGCAACAAATATCGCTGCAGAAGTGAGAAGTTTACAAAATGTGTTTCAGTTGAGCTGTGAACCATTTTTTAGACAAACCGCTTTTCAAAATCCAGCCTTTGACTGGATACTTTTGTTGCATGTAATTACCCAGTAAGTCGATGCTGACTGTGATGTGATAGAATCTGTCACACTGGCTCACAATGAAACTGATTACTGAGGAGATGGGCATGGACTGTTTGCGCTGGTTAGGCATTAGAAGACAAACAAAATAAAGGAACAGATTCAATGACCATCCATGTGATACGTGTGTGTGGGTGTGTGTCGTCAATTCACAGCATTTCTCTTGGATTTTTTATGGTCTGTCATTTCTTTACATCTTCTCCATTCTCCCACAGTCCTCTGTATAATCCTGGCTCCCATCCCCAGGTCCTTGTTTAGATCCTGCCAGTCATCTATTCACCCGACCATCCGTCTCTATTGTCTTTATTTCTAAACCAAAATCATACGACACATCTGCTTCACTTACATCTCAATTCCTGTAACTCCTATTCCCCTTTTTTGTTCTTTATCTTCTTGGATCATATTTAATCTTACAGACATTTTTATGAGTCCATCATAAAGACTACATGGGAATTCCATGAAGATGGTGATCTGATTCTATATTGTCTGTTTCATCTGTGAGCTGCATGGTGGCGTAATTGTTGCCCCCAACGCCTTCAGGCCCCTCACACACATTTTATTATGTGTTTGAGAATGCCGTAAATTTTAATTCAGTACTTTCAGCATAAATGTAAAAAATGTAAATTGTTTAAAATTTACATTTAAGATTTAAAGGAGTTAAAATGAAGTTACTTCAGGAGAGTGCAAAGAATAATGTTCATAGTTTGATTGTTTTCTTACTATAGCTATTGTCTCATGCTATACGTTTATTCTTTGCTTGCAAATACATCTCAGTAAATTACAATTATCACTGACTGCTTTTAAAGGTTGGCCAATTAAACTACCTCCCATCTCCCTGATTCCATTAAATCTACATTGAATCGCTGCTAGTGGTGCTGATGTTCTTAGCAGGAAGAGAGGCTTCATATTCTGGCAAACACTAAACTAGACAATAACACTGTAGATGTACATTAATTTTTGCTGAACTGAGGCTGAATTTCTGTGGCTTTAAGATCACAGAAGGATAGTTTGCTTTATATATATTCTCAGTTATAAAACATTATCATCTAATAAAGGGTGCCTTTTTCTCACATAGTTACGGCCGTCTGTGGCCATTTCCATCTCTGACTGTTGATTAACTACATATTAACTACAGAACATTGACTGGTCTGTCCCTCTCCCCCTTCAGCAGCACTGAACAGGTTGGTAGGGAGAGAGGTGAGACTCTAATTGTGTAGGACATTTACTGTAATGATTAATGTCAGCTGGACTCTCAGGGACTGTGTCACTGCTCCACCTTGTTTCTATCAGGAAGCAAAGGCCAGGGAGGGGACAGCAGGAGCCGCCATAATCAGCCACCAGATAAGGTTGGGAGAGCACAGGCGATGCTGCAGGCTGTGGTTAATCAGAACTGACACCCCGGACAATGCAGCCACCTCCAAACAGAATAATGAACTATAAATTTGGCCTGGCATTGGTAAAGAAGTCCCACTGACTCACTCATAATCTCACAGCCCTGAAACTTCGCTTGCAGCTCCGAGCTTTAACACGTTATAATGCTGTTTTTACCTGAGCTATTATTAGATTGTGTCTTTAACGGGTCTTTCAAGAACATTTAAAACAAGCAAATTCCTGGTAAAGAAGCTCTGTCTGCTTCACCAGCAACATGCTAGTTCTATTCAAGCTTAAAGCTTACAGGAAATTGCCTACACTGTAAACAACCATCCTCCACTATAAAGAGAGAAGAGCCAATGTGAACGAGGCTGTTAATGTGAATTCATTATTGGCCAACACAGACTGGACGCTTCGCTCACTTCCTCCGTTGCCATTGATAAAACTACTGACAGACTATGATTCTTAAACAGCGCAGAACCTGGACTCTGAGCTACTAAGAAATGATTACTTGCTGGAGGCATGAACTCTGTTAAGGTTTCCCAGTGGCTAACGTTTGGCCGCACCGATTCGAATTGTCTGCACTGTAAGCAACCATCCTCCACTGCAAAGATAGAAGTGCTGATCTGAACAAGGCAGCTGTTGATGTTAATTCAGTATTCTAAATGTGGCCAATACAGACAGAATAGATGTTTGTAATGTACAATCTCAAGAACCTATTCATGGATAAAAACTAGAGGGCATGGTTGAGATTTCTTTCTACAATCAGTTAACAGACATTAATGAACAGCAATGAGCGCTCACACCAGCCGATAAAATCATTGATCACAATCCTAGTCATCAAGTAGCGACACAATTACAGAGTCATCTGCAAACTATACAACGTGACTAACCTTAGTTTAATTCTGGCACTCATTGGGATGTCAAATTAATTAAAATAGTGAAAGGACACAGCCATGGGGGGAGCAAGTGGAAGATAAAAGCACAGAAAAAGTACCATCAACCCTCACCCTCTTAAGACTTCCCTATATTTTCAAGGGGCAACAATACAGGATTCTGAGTTAAAAAATCAACTAGTTAAATCTCAATTAGTTACAAAATGGTGCTGGAGTTTGACTCAAATACTACAGACAAAAACAGTGACACTCTGCAATGCCATGGAATTATAATTGTCTATAAGAAATATTTATTATTAGAAGCTTTTGTGTCCACAGACTGAAAGCACAGTAGTTCATCTTATTAAATCATGTAAGTGGCTTTATCGTGTCAGTGACACCTGAACTCCTGAAAAATCTGCTTTCCTACCAGTCCAATATTCTCACTCCCTTTTACAACAACAATCTTCTGTTTTCCTGAGTAAAAACTCATAAATTCATCCATATCCAGTCTATTTGTTCATTGATCAAGTTCCACTTTCTCTAGTGTAACATGGTGAAGGTGTTGGATCTGAGACAACTTGGACAAGGAACTCTCACAGATGCTGAAGAGACACTGATTATCAGCACTGTTACCTACAACTTACGCCAATCCGGAAAGGCCTCCCTGTGCTCCTGTAGGTGTTTACACACAGGGCTGTTTTATTTGGACATTTATTGAGCAACATCTGCTTTGCTACCAGGATTTCATTCCTGAGATTTGCGTTATCTGTCACAAAGCCAGTCAGCACAGCCAGTGGGTACAACAGGCCTAAATCTTGAAGTGCTGGATATGACTTTCATCAGGTCAGCATTCTTCTGTGAACATCTATTTTCCATTTCTAAATTAGACCTGTTAAGGATGTTCAACAGAAACCTTTTCAGGGACTGATGAAATCACAACACTTGTTTGATCGTTGTTCTCTTTCCCCTTGGAGGATTTGAATCATCCCCAGCAGTAGTCAGAGGTTCTCTCTACATGGCACCCACAACCACTAAGTGCAGTTGGTGATTGTAACAATGAATAAATGGTACATGTCTTACAAGCTTCTTTTGGAGCAGAGTTTCTACATCACCTCTTACCCCACTCATCAGAGAAGCTCCATCATAACTTGTTACGTATGTTGTCAGCACTGTAGCCAGCATCAGAGAGGAAAGTCAGTAGAGGTGATGTACTCTCCATCAACCTGGCTCAAGTCAAGCAATCTGACTAGATCCTCCTCTGGCAAGGAACTGCTGAAAAATCAGAACACAGAGAAATTTTCCACATTGCTCCAGTCCCTGGTCCCTTTACATTTGAGGCAAAACTTTGCAGAATAAAAATGTTCACATATTTTTCTGAGTTCTCCAAGCACTATGTTTGAATTATTTAATTTTGGATATTGTTAAATGTGTATTTTGTATTCTTTGGAATACCATTAGCAACATTTGCTAGTTTCTCATCTTTCTCCAAAGTTCTACAAAAACACCTCAAGCAACATTGTCATTGTCAAGCTGAAGGTCTGCCGTGTCTCAAAGTCTCTGCAGTCCAATGGAGCCCTGATTCATTCACACAGAGAAACTTTAGAGCACTGCCCTCATTCTTGACACAGTAATAGTTTTTTTTCCCCAAGTTGTGTTTCACCATCCAACTGGAGTAAACTGGAGTTTAACCTGTCTGCTTTTAGGTGCCGAGTCCAGATGGTAAACGTATGAATATGGTTGTCTCTGTAGACCTTGTCCTGGTCAAGTGCTGCTTTCTAGTTGTTAAAACCAGTTAAGGTAGAAACAACATTCCTCTAATAAGTTGTGCTATATTTCCTGCAGGAAAAACAAAAGCCAGGGATATCAGATAAAAGAGGATTGAATGATCTTAAATGATGTACTGGGTAGCTCTGGAGATGAGTTCTTGCTAAACTGAGAAAACCTGTGGTTCTTATATGGTGGACCTATTAAAAGAACTCCTGGCCCAGAATTAAATGCACTTACCTTCATCCATGGAGCTGCTCCAGTAGCTGGAGCTCCTGTGTCCCACATCAGTTGTGCCCAGTAGGATTAAAGTCCAACAGCTTCCAAAGGATTTTGTTCAGGCTCACCACATTGACTTGAGACACAGTGGAGAAATGTTGCCTCTGCAGGATTCTCTACTGGCCTGATGACTGATGCATTCTGGTTGGAAATGGAGTTTTTTAAAAATGTTTTTGAGATTTAACGTGTGGGGCAATTAAACTCCTCACCCTCCCTTTATCAAATGTACCAGATGAAAGAGTTTTCTCAAGTTCCTGTTTAAAGATGACTGCAGAAATGGTATGGTCCTGTCAAGTCTGATTGGTGTGTGCTCTGGACTAACACAGAATGGATGGACATCCGTGGTGGGGGTGAGCTCTGCCCCTCATGCCCCAACGTATAACCGACGTCTCTGTCAACTCTTCAATCGTCTGACTTGCAGTTTCACTCTCATCTGCAGCGTCTATAGTTCATGAGATTTTGTTCTCAGTTAACAAAGCAGATGGAGCAATTGTCTCCCCCGAAAAATGCTGATGATCATTTATGAAAATCTTTGACAAAAATCATTTATTTTAAGTTACCTTGACAAAACTATAAATAATAAACCATATTATATCACTGTTGCAGAGGCATATTGGGCATTTGTTTTGTTAAAGTTCCCTATGCTAATCTTTAGCTTGTTAGCCAGCAGCTAAACACACGTGTTTAAAACAAAGTGAATTTTTGTAAACATACATGTAAAAATAAAAATCACTTACTGTTTGTTGCACCATCCGCCGTGTTTTTCACTGGCACCAGATTTGTTGTTGCGTTGATAAAATGGGACTTGATTGTGACTTTCTTTTAAAAGAGAGCAGTGAAAACTTTTATGGCCAACAATGTTCATATTCACACACCTAAGCAGGTGTTGGAGATCAGTAGGCCTGTGACTGGTATGACAATCTTATTTCCATTGTAATTATTTTTGTTTTATTAATATTTAATTACTAGAGGGTCATATTTTCAGAGTTCATCTAAATAATAGTATTGAAATATGGGCTGATGTAATTTAAAATAATTTATTTGGGTAAAAAATAATGCCTGGAATTTTAAGAAAATATTTTTGTTTCATTCTTCATGTAACAAGATTAAGGCAAACTGATATGATAGAAACTCCAGTGCAGCCAGTTTAGCAACACGCAACACAATGGACACAGTAAGAGATGTTTGTTTGTCATATTTAGAAAGATGAATAACAGCCTAGAAAATCAACTGAAAAATCTAATATATTGTATGATGCAAGTATGTTATTTTTTAAAACTTTATAATAATGTATTCATTATGCCACTCTTCAATGATTTATTTTTTAACCATAATTTAACTATATCTCTGTCAGTTTTTGACCCATTATATAGCAAATATGGTCTTTTAGTACTTGCATATGATTACACCAGTAATGACTGAAAGAGGTTTTTGGTATTGTCTCTGGAAAGTGCAACAGATACCAGGGCTGTAAAATAAAAAACCCTGATCTGGTTTTAGGTATCAGATCAAGGATAGAAAACCCCCAGTGTCATCACTATAGTTCTAATTATTGATGATTAAACAATCCAACACATAACAGTGAATCTGAGCTTTTCTCTCTCAAATATTAGGTCTTTTTTGTTCCATTTTGAATTGTGAATCAAATGGGGACCAGACAGATTGATTTTGATGTAGAGGCAGAGGCTGATTCAAGGGTAACATGGTCCTACAAATGGTCTCTGTACTGGCTCATAAGAATATTTTTTTTATTTTTTCCAGTAAATGATGATACTTTTTTTAGCAATAAATATGGCAGTAACCATGTGAACTGAATTCATCTCCATGGAGACATCATCAAAGCTACCCAACAAGCAAACTGAAGATGAAGCTGGATTACATTACAGACACCTTTATAAATCTTCACATATTGGTAGGAGAGTCTGGATACCAGTTTGTCCCCGGAGTGAGTACAACTTCAGTTTAGGTAGTTACTAATATTGAGTAAAGATATTGAGTAGTTGACGAGGTGGTACTTCACACAATAACTTTTGAAAACAAATTAATTTTGTTTTTTAACCCTACAGTTCATTTGTATCATGAATAGCGCATGACATAAAAATTGTTTAGTCTTCCAATAGTTTATCAAATTACTCATTATGAGACACTTTTCACTAGAGTTTCGATCTGAATCCGACCTGAAATTTGGTCTGGGTCAAAATGATTAGCTTGATGGTTTGGTCAGGCTATGGCTTCTGTGGTCCATTTAATATTCCTGCAATACATACAAAGGAAAGGCCAAAAGAGAATGCACCATAAAGTTTTGTCAGTCCACTTGGTGTACTGTAAATAGAGGAGTAACAGTACTTCTTTCCAGGTTCTGTAGATAAAGGAGACAGTCACATGAAAGACACAATCAGTTGTTTGAAATTACTAGAGTTCCTTTAGCTTTACCTGTTTCCTCTTGGTATCTGGAAGTTTATTTTGATTTAATTTTAAAATAATCTCATGGCCAAATAGCCACAGATATTTAAAACTATACAGATTATGGCAAAATGAAGGAGTTCCTTTGTTCTGTTAAGTAAATTACAAAATAAGTGTGGCTGTTAAAAGTTTGGAAATTCTTCAACATCTAAATCATAAATATTTCATCAATCTTATTAAAGTGAAGACAGGAACATCTCTTTCATGAAACAACTGCACTCTTCTGGCTTCTTCACCACCTTGTTCTGGTCTTATCCAGCAGTGCCTTGTGTGGGTAAGAGACTCTTCTTCTCACTGCCAGGACAGCAGATTAAACTGATAGTCCCACCTTTAAGCCCAGCAGCTGATAACACTGATACTGATAATACTGATAACAAGTCTCAGCAAAACTACAAGTGCTCTAAATATACAAAAAAAATACTTATTCAACCATTGATTATACCTTCAGAAACTCACAAAGATATTCTGTGATACTGATGACAAATTGCATTTTTCATTTTCCCCTTTCCTGTCCTTTGTAGCAAATGTCACCTTTAAACAAAACAAGCCTGTCCTGAAGCAAAGGCAGCATTATGATAAAGTTGGCCTTGATGTATATAGACAAAGAGGATAAAAAAAGGAGGAAGGCAACCAGGAAGGTGAAAAAGAACAAATAAAGGGAAAGTGAAAGAGGAGTGTTGCTGCTCCACACATTTATCTGTGCAGTTAATAGCAATAAGCGCCTTCTGTGGCCCCTGTAAGCCACAGACATTCTTGTTTCCTTGAATAATGATCGCGGTTAGTGGAGCGTGTCAGTACTGTCTTGCATGTGAATTACTTCCAGCTCTGATCAATGACCAGCTAAAAAAAAGAAAAAATACTGACACACCAAACTGATTCCTTTCACACAAACATGCAATGACCTTTTTGTTTTGTTTTTGTTTTTGTTTGTGACGTAAACAGAAAAGTGTCAGTTCCAACAAGATGTATGAATAGAATTGCTGTTTGTTCCTTCAGATTTAGAGTAAATGGTTTGTTAGTGTTTGGACCATGGGAGGAAGTTGGAGTACCCAGAGAGAAGCTGAGCATACACTGGGAGAACATCCAGCCTCCATGAAGGACCTTCTTGCTGCGAGACAACAGCAATAATAACGGCCACTGTGCAGCCGAACATGCAATAAATTACAGATTAGAGGAGAACATTTTCAATAGAACTGGCTCACAAGGCCAGTTCAGAATAGTCAAATGTCTTGCTGTTGGTCATTCTTGGATGTTTGTAGCAGTGTGTGTCACTATCCTTGGGTTGATAGTTTTAATCATTTGTTATCTTTTCTTTGCCTTAGTTATTCTTTGTTTTGATTGGATCAGCCAGGTACAGATGGACCAACTCACCTGGTCGCTGGCTGAAGACTATCCAGCACACTGTGACACATTGCAGTGAGGTGAAATGTCTGACCAGCAAGGTAACACAGTCATTCTAATCGTTCACTGGCCCAAGAGTCCAGAAGGTTCATTAAAGAATAACTAGACTGAAGACACAAACTACAAAGACTTACAATAACTAGAAGAAATACATTCCTCTTACATTTATTAATAATCTGAGAGTTTGTAGCATTTTAAATCAACTGGAGGTAACATAGCTATGTGATTGTGCTATAAAATGCAACTTTATGCCTGGAAAATAACAATACTATCCCTTTATGCCATTTCCTGTTTTCTAATCAAGTATAAACACCAAGAAGGACTGAGCTAACGTAAAACCGAAACAAGACTAATCTTATCAAAAGAACAAAAGAACAGACTAAGGAACACAGAATGATCAGTCAAATTCCAAAACAGCTAAATATACCGAGATCTTTGCAGTAAGTAAAACTTTTTTTTTTTTTTTTTTTTATTTAGCACTTTTCAAGATAAAAATTCAACAAAGACAAGAACAAATACACAAAGCAAATGTAAACAAAAGCAGATTTTAAAAGATATGTTTTTAACTGGCCTTTAGAGGAAAATACTCAGTCTGCTGACTCTTTGACTTCTTCTTTCTCTGTTGTTCCATCTCTCTGTCTCTCTCCCTCAGCCTGAGCGCTGAGCTCAGTTAGTAATCAGTCCTGCTCTTCTGTTCCAGAAATCATAGGCCCACTTTTTACACTGTGTTGAACTTTATCACACACAACTGTTTGTGATTTGTTGTGATCTGTTTGTGCATACTCTCTGACGTGTGATTTCTCCCTTTGTGGAGATCTTAAAAAACAAAGTAAAAGACTTTAAGGCAGCTAATTTTAGATTAGCAATCTGGTTTGAGGTCAGAGCTGAATATAACTGGTCTAGCACCAGCTATTTTATGATGATTATTTTTAATATTGTATTATCTGTCTCCCTTTTAACATTTTACCCCAACTCTCCTTCTTTTTTCTCATTTTCCCTGCTTTTCCATCTCCATATCTGTTGCATCTTAAATAAACCCACACAAAGATCTTTTGGTTCTGGTTCTGGTTCTGGACCCAGCTCGCTCTGATTCTCCAGCAGCATCTGCTCCCATTAGTGACTCATGGGAGAATATCATTTCCATTGCTTCAGATAACACCTCTCCAAGGTTCTCTTTTCTCTGCAAACACGTCTGTTTTTAAATTAATTAGACAGTGATTTTATCTTTTACCTCCTAAATTATTCAGTGTTTTCTCTCACTACATAACCTGATAAAACTCTGATTAATTAGAAACACGTTATTAAATATTTAAGGATTTTTCTGTGTGGAGTCAGTCTATTATGAAAACAAAAAGCTGTTCAGCACTGAAGAGAAAAGGAAAAACACTCAAAACCGCAACTATAGCTAATGATTTATTTCCAAATACACATTACAACATACTGTAATACACCTTACTAAATGTGTTTAGGTGCAGGTATCCTCATCATGTCTGGGAGTAAAGGAACATTTTGTCTTTGCTATCACTATAGCAACAAGTCAGTGGTTGGGGAGGGGGTTAATTATGAAACAACAGAGAGAGGGGGAGGGCAGGGGAACACAGAGGCATGCAGCAATAAATAAGAGCAAAGCGACTCTTTAAACAGGCTGATTCTGCTGCCTCTGCCTCATTAATTCTCACTTTGATGCTTAGTTCTCCCATCTGTTTGCACTGTAGTCTGTGTTCCTCACAGTGTAATGTGCCAATCAGAGCCAATCATAGACAGCAGCTCCAGTGAGGAGAAAAAAATCATTCAAACAAAAATCCACAGACACAGTATGCTGGGCTGATGAAGGAGTTATTTTAAGGCTGCTGAAGGGAAGATGTTTGTCCTGCTTGGGACAAACTTTTTTTTTTTTTTCATTTCATCTCAGCACAAAATATTTTCCAGATTCTTAAGAATACAGCCTTTCAAAAACCAATAATAAACACTCCAAGGTAGGAGAAGGTTTTCTAAATTCACCGTACCCACTGCTCGTACCCCAAAACCTTTTTTATTGTTGTTGTCCTAAAAAGCAAACATACTTCAGACGGCTTAGCAACTTGAGGAATACAAAGTAAAAAGAAAAGCTTCCAATTAGTGGGCTTGAAACACTGAAGTAGGACTTGAACCTGTAAATCGTAATTTGACAAGTGGAACCAGAAATGGATCCATCAGAGACTTTGTTGCCAATTTCCATTCAGTGGTTTTGTACAACTTGGACCAATTTCAATGCTAACATTGATTTCAGTATTCAGAACTTCAGTACTATAAACAACATTAAAATACAGTTTATTTTGAAAAGATGAACGATTCTCTGATGTATGTATCTTGTCATTTTGGATCTTAGCAAATAGGAACAAGTTTGGTAAATCTTAGTGACTTAAAACAAAAGAAGTTTGGTCTGATTCAGATTCAAACTGTATCAATCTTTTTCTTTGGTGTATATAAGATTCTGGTTTTAACTGTTTTGTTTTCAAACATCTCTATAAAATGAAAATTTAAAAAATATATGTTTGTATTTGTCTAAGTTACCTCACAGTTACAGAAGTGTCTGTCTCTCCATCATGGATAAATAATACAGAAGGATCTTATGGAGTCATGACAGAGTTTCCAGGGTTTTCAGGGTTTCCAGGGTTTCCAGGGTTTCCAGGGTTTTCAGGGTTTCCAGGGTTTTCAGGGTTTCCAGGGTTTGGAGGTTGAAGATACCAGAAGAAGTGAGAGTCTGGAGTTTGGAATAGAGAAGCATTTAATTTTTATAATGATTAAAAAGTTAACTTTTTAAAAAAGAAGGGTTGATGTGGACTATGTTCCTTGTTCTTAATGCATTTCACTTTTGCTTAAATAAATCAGACACAGAGCCTTAAAGGCACATAAACACAAATTGCATGGGAATATCTGCAAATGGGTGCTGCTAAAATGTCTCTATAAATTCGTCCTTCTCTTTCTGCTAACTACACACTCTATTCTATCCGTCCTCGGGGCTCGGCGTATGCTGCACCACTGCTCGGTTCTCAGTCTATTTCAGGAACATCAGCATCATGTTACTGTGTTTTTTTTTTTTCTGAACAGCAGTTTTCAGTGGAATGCAGACTGGTAATCTATCCCTGCAGGATTCAGTTGTGATCACACTGATCGTCTCTGGAGAGGCTCAAAGTGAATCATGACCACTGACGCCATGTCAGAGGATTTTAATACAGTTTGGAGTTTAATTTCGCAGTGATTACCACATAGTTGTGTTTTTAACAGTATACTCAACATGTACACATACAAAAATACACACAGTACAATCCCAATGTGTAGAAATGTTTTTAGGTCTCAGATACAACAAAAATACAGATTGATGTTCATGGCAGACTATTTCTGGGTTTGATGACAGCCTGAGGTAACAGTGTTCCACTTTAGAAGTTGGGATTCTAACATCGCAAAGCCCATAAACATTGGTTGCAGCACCTCTCATGAACATTGTTTAAGGATCTACTAAAACAATGTTTAACTTAATCCATTTTCATTTGTTCAGCTTAGAGTTGCAGGTGCTACATGTAGCAATGACTCTACATGTGTCTTGTTTTTACAAGACACATGTAGAGTGTCTATGTATCATATGTATGTATCATGTAGAGTGTCATGTAGTGACATGTAGAGTAAATATGTTTCCACCTCGTCTTACTACTGCTGATCGGAGGAGCGGCCATATTGAAACGTGGAGTCAGCTGAACAAGTCCCAACCCTCGGTTGGGACTTGAGAGGGTTGCTCTTAGATTTCTCCCAATGTGAAATCTGACTTTGGTTACAGATCTATTTCAATCAATCAATTGTGTCCATAAAGCACCCTTCATGTGGGAGGCAACTCGCTGGAAACACATAATAAAGGGTATTTCACAGTCTGCAGGTGCAAATACCAGAGTTGTGAAGTAAACTGAAACTGGTGGGATTCTCCCTTTTGCTCCTGTCTCTGTAAGAGGGCTGGTGGATATTAAAAGCAATATACCTTCATCTTTTCTTCACTTCCCTGGACTAGTCAGGGGAGTCATTGCTCATTTTCTTTGCTTAATGTCTTAATAAAATAATAATCAAAATGCAATTTGATTCATTCTTGATTGACTCACTGTTTCACCTTAGGTACGATTTATTTATTTCCTTAACAGTCCTATCTGTCTGACAGATTGCAGTTTGTTCATGTGAATGATAAATCTTCTTCACACTCCAAGGTTACTTGTGGAGTACCACAGATCTCTGTGCTTGAAGCAATTATTTTTACTAATCACTTCCAATTAGGAGGTTAATTGGTCTCTCTAAATTCTCCCTGTGTGTGTGTGTGTGTGTGTGTGTGTGTGTGTGTGTGTTTGTGTGTGTGTGTGTGTGTGTCATGGATGTTTGTCCTGTCTGTCTCTGTGTTGCCCTGCGACAGACTGATGACCTGTCCAGGGTGACCCCGCCTCTCGCCTGGAACATTAGCTGGAGAGGCACCAGCACCTCCCGACCCCACTAGGGACAAGGGTGTAAGAAAACGGATGGATGGACTACCAATTAGGAAAATCATCAAACATCATGAAACAAATTTTCACTGTTATTCTAATGATAATTAATTATATTGATCCATAAATCCTGATGAATCCAATCCATTAGGTAGATTAGAGACTGGAAAAGGGGTTAGGGAAAAACAGTCACTACAGAGACACACCCAATTTTATGCTACAAATCTTAATTTGTCGAAGAAAATTCAGAAAGCAAGACGAAGCTGATGTACTGGAAAATCCACAGAGAACATTCTGGTTATACAGCCGAAGTGTTAAATCAAGTATGACTTGTGCTCTGTGGTGCTGGAAGCTTGTTTTATACAAACCATCCTGGCTAATATTAATGCTGCACACAAAGAGCCAGGCGCACTGTGAAATAAGACCACAGTCACTCCCAAGGGATGCATCCTTTACCTCAGTCTGAACACACACAAGCGACAAACACACACGTTCCTCTGTGGTCACATCCTTTGCAGAAAGGAGGACAGTCAGCCCTGAGCTAAAATCCTGAGAAAGACATTCAATAAACAGCCCATTATCCTTCTGCCAAGGGATGCTGTTTATCCAAGCACTATTTACATGTTGCAATTTGTCAGCGACATTAACACGTCTCACAATAGCAATTGAACATGCTGTGAATACGAGAGCAGGGCAGGAGGAGAAACCGTTTGAGCGCAGGCTCACAGGGAAAACTGATTTACAGACAGAATCAGATGAGGGAGAACAACAAATGTGTAAACATCAACACATATGAAACCCCATGACTTCATGATGTGTGTAGTAAAATTATACAATACTTCATATACTCACAAAGGGCCGCTACTTGTTCCCCTGTTTTCACTCTGATCGGTCCACTTCAAGTGTCCGTCTACTGGCCCTGCTCTATACTCCTTTGAAACGCTCAACAGAAAAGACCTCAGACTACAGACTACTGTATGTCACTATTACTACACGTTGTATTTGTTCGTATGTGCAGCTATCAGAAACTGAATTAGACAAAGTTCAGTGAATGTCACCTTCTTTATCATTATGGGGTGAGAAGAGACTGAATAAGTTCAGTTCAAACTACTTGTATAAATGCTTTTAAGAACCAAATCTGAACTAGCATAATTTTAAATGTAATGTATTTGGTTAGGAAATTACTGTCTCTAAATTGAAACTGAATGTAGTATTTTGAAATTGCTTGCATTTTCTTTGCAACTATATTTCATGTAAGTGAAAATGCACCTCTCAGTTGGACAATTCCACTTCAGTTTTTAAATTCAGTCTTCTGGGTCGGACATCCGGGTTCTCAAGAAAGCCACAGAGTAACCGAGTGAAGACTGACAGAACTACGTTGCATTTTTCCTCTTACATTTATTAACAATCTGAGAGTTTGTAGCATTTTAAATCAACTGGAGGTAACATAGCTATGTGATTGTGCTATAAAATGCAACTTTATGCCTGGAAAATAACAATGCTATCCCTTTATGCCATTTCCTGTTTTCTAATCAAGTATAAACATCTGCTGCAAGAAATAAACATCAGCATTAAAAGAAAGAGGCAGTGGAGCTGTGCCATTCACACTCTTGACATTTAAAATGATTTGTCATGGAGGGGTTATAAGCGGAAATGGGATGGAAATTTTAGTCCAAGCACAACATCCAAACACACTCCATATATGCAAATGATGAGCTGTAAATCATAAGGCCAAATTTGACCCGGTAACACTTTATTCAGGAGGCCTTTCAGATGTTTGCAGTGATGTAAACTGGCAAAATGTTATGTTGTCACCTGTGTTTGTGGCCCTGGCTGACACACTCATGTCTATATAGGACTTATTTTTGCTATGCATATGGGTGAAATAAGTGACAGCAGTCATATCAACACAGTTCTGAGAAAAGGTTTGCTCAGGCACAACCGTTAAAAACACTTCAGTGCTGCTTCACTGCCTCTGCTGATATTCTGAAGAAAAAGATGTAGGTTATTTTTCCTGCCACTGGAGAGAAAGAAGTTGCGTGTCTGATTTGCAGTTCATCTCCTGAGGCTGGAACCGCTGACAAAGTGAGGAACATTACTGTGTATAGCGGTCATGCCCCACTTTGCTGCAGATGTGTATTTACCATACTCTGTTATAGCCAAAGAGAAGTTGTGTTCCAGCTTTCACTAACCAGAATGTGGCACATTCACTGTGAGCCATTATTCCATACAGAACTCACTGCTGTCCTGCTTTTAAACAGTGACAAATGGCAACTTCACACTAATGACAAAAAGCAACATCTGTTTGCAGATGCTGCTTTATTAAGTAGTTGTTATTCCTGTCATTATTAAACTCTAATATCCATAATTAATCCAATTTCCATGTCCAGTAGGTATAAAAACTTCTTGGCATAAGATAATCAAATAAAGTGACTGGCTGGCGTCCCAGGTAGGTTCTCAACAGAAAGTATCCTTCCTCAGTATCTTTCCTGTGGAGAACTGGCCACAGCAGGCCTCTGCAGGCAGACACGTCAACAGACTTCTCAAGTCTGTATGGGAACGCAGAAACGTAAGGCCTTTTTCTGGGAAGTCCACTGGAAAACTTTGTGGAAGTTCTCCAGTGAACACATCAGAGGTTCTGAAACAAATCTTCTTCATGGACATCAGGTTAGAAGAAAAAGGCTCAGAGCTTTAGTGTCTCCATTGGAGGCTTTGGGATTCACCGCTTGCTTTTGACGTGGGGATCAGTTCTAATCTCATCAACACTGAGTTTTATTGCAGGGCGAGTTTTGGCAGTGATATCTCCAGCAATGGTGTGTCCAGCACAAGACGTGCTTAGGAATTAGATCTGATTAGTTTATGGAATACAACAACAGACATTGATTGAGAACAAATTCTTATTTTTAACAACAATCTATATAACAAAAAATACATGTTCAATAAAACAAAATGTCAATTAGGACCATTAAATTCAAGGACAATGATGACATGAAACAATGTTTAATCATCATTTTGCATTCCAGGTTATGAAATAGAGCCATAATTTCTTCTAGAGTTTCCTTCCAGGTGAACATTTATACTAAATAAAATGTTGTCTAGTTTAACAACATTCTGTTGTTGTATTGTTGTAAAATAGTTTATTTTATTGTCATAAAATAGTAGTTTATTTTGTTCATTTTGTATGTGTGGTAGTTTGCCACCTTGTGAAGTTGATACATTTTTGGTTTGCAGAATTCTGATTTCCAACAGTGTGATTTGTTTTAATAAAACTGCAAAAACATAAGCATACATTTTTGTAGCACAACCATCAACAACAGTAGCCAGGTCAGATTTTGAGGTTGGTGTTGGTAAGAAATCTGACTTTTCCAGTCAGAAACACAAAGATTGTGATATTTCTATCGTGCAGCGCAAAGATTTTAGTTCAAAAATACAGTTTATATTACAATTGTGGTTGGAGGTTGCTGTATTGAAATAATCTCCTAATTTGTTTTCTTTGTTTACAACAGTTAAATTAGGAAAAATGTCACTGTTCTTTGCAGTTAAATACCTCATTGTGTCTTCATGTTTTATTCTCAGATTGTGTGGTTGTTTTTACATCTGTCTGAGTTTCAGATGTTTTTCTTGGGGTAATAACATTAAAAATAAAAGAACCTAGAACCTCTTGTTCATCTTTGTTTCTCATCAGTAATCATTGAGAATACTGAATTCTAAGCACAAGAGACACCATTCAGCATCGCCACATTAACTTCAGAATACCTGTGAAAACAGAAGGAGGCACTCAGTGGACCTGAAAATGTTCCCAAATATTAATTTCCTGAGTCTCAAAGGTATCAGGTGTCCTCATCATTCTGAGGATCACATATTCACACAAGAGGTTGGGAGCAAATACACACCTAAAACGTCACATTTCGGTCCTGTGCAGCAGCTGTGCTCTGTCCTTTATCTCTTTTCAGTTTCTTCTTCTTGTTGGTAATTCTTTGCTTTGAAGTCATTATTCCACCATTATTTTCTGTCTTATATCACAATAATCAGATAATAATCATTGGTTATTGATACCTGATCAGCCTTAAAAGTTAAATGAAGGAGTTAAGTTTGACACAGACGGTCTGAAACAGGATAGCTCTGCCTAT